>CAJQZM010018243.1:0-16550 GCA_907164665.1 Colias nastes | reverse complement strand
TTGCTCCGACCACCGTGGAACCGAAATTGTTGCAATATTGCCCCTGCGGTAGCCGGCAGGTATGTAAGTAACCGGCATTCAGGATAGGCCTCTTATTTTGGAAGATTTCCCCACTTAAAAAAAAAGAAAAAAAGGATAGGCGTCTTATATGAATTTGAGTTATTATTTAGTGCCAGTTGGCAGATATCACATATTTATTTGTTCATAAAATTTTATTTATATTTAGTACAGCCTTGGTTAGGTTTGTTAGGTTTTGCATATTTATGTAAAATATCACAATGTTATAGTAATACTACTTATACCAGTAATAGAATTAACATAATATACATACTATAATTTTATATAGGCCGTTTAAAAATGACTGAAAAAGTTATTAAAATTCATCACAATTTGTTTAAATTTAATTATTAATTATTTTTTTATATAAAAAACCGTTGTGGTGTAGCTGTAGGTATGTAACTGAAAAATTATTGTATTCGAAAATTTTGTTCATAAATTTTGTCGTTTTTATATATAAAATTTTGTTTTTTTACGTTTGTGTTAACCAAGGTGTTAACAAAAAAAAATGTTTTGTGAAGGTTTTGTGTGTGTTTATCAGCTGTCAAGTTTTTATACTATTGAAGTTTACTAAATTCGGGACTAGATGGCGCTGTACTAAATATTGTATACTTGTTTTAACTTATCAAGGACTGGTTTTTTTTATAATAAGAAATGCAGTTCATTGACATACTTGTAAATTTAGGGTACTTTCGAAAATTTCTGAATTTCTTTTAAGGATTTTTTTGGTTTTAAAGTACCGTATGAATATATTACGATGGAAGTATTTTGCGTTGATTAATGTATTGGCATACTTCATATTTGTTGTTACAACCATTACTTACTTGATTTATATAAATATAATTAATTATACTATTTATTAAACTATAATTATTTTAGTTGCTTTTAAATCGTTATATTACATAGAGATACCAAAATCGGATAGAAATTTCTATGGAGAAGAGCCAGCAAGAAAATATATACTTACCTAGTTGCTTATTAATATTTCAGATTTGTACCTAGACATTTCAAAAATAATCATCACATTTGATAACTCAATTCTCAAGAAATAGTATACATGTACAATAAAAATAGAAATAAAATAATACTTATACAAATAGGGTGATTTATATATTATATACCTAACGGGTATTTCTTAGAACACAACATGTTTATTTGTGAAAAATAATGCTTTAAAATTTAAATTTACATGCATAAAATACCTATTACGTAAAACCAAGTGATTTTTAAATATTTATTTTTTTCATGGTGTGTTTGTTTTGTGTTTATTTAATTCTTTTTGCTTTGTATTTTCCCAGTGTTTTTATATTGTTATTGTAACTTTAATGTTATAATGTTTTTAATGAAATATATATGCTTTATTGACTTGTTAATTTACGGCTGTTTTATTTCAATATCCCAATGAATTATTTATAGAAATATGAATGAATGAATGATAGAAAATCCTTTATTGGTATAGAAATAAAAATATAAAAACATACAATCTATACTAATATTATAAAGCTGAAGTATTTGTTTGTTTGTTTGAACGCGCTAATCTCAGGAACTACTGGTCCGATTTGAAAAATTCTTTCGATGTTAGATAGCCCATTTATCGAGGAAGGCTATAGGCTATATAATATCATCACGCTAAGACCAACAGGAGCGGATCCACGCGGGTGAAACAGCGAGGCACAGCTAGTTCTTAATTTGTTAATAAATTCGTTTAAATATAATGTTTTGTCAAATGGAGACAAATCTTGAGTAAAAACTAACTAAACTAATTTAAACATAAAATATAATATTTAAGGATAGGTACAGGTTTTATATACAGGGTTGCCTGGTAGAGATCGCTAGCCATAAGGCCGCCTTTTGCTTTTTATAATGTACTAGCTGTGCCCCGCGGTTTCACCCGCATTGCTCCGCTCCTATTGGTCTTAGGGTGATGATATATAGCCTATAACTTTCCTCGATAAATGGGCTATAATATTATATAAGTTAAAATTAAAATTTATTCATAGTTAAACTAATGAATATTAATATTTCCGATAAAAACAGTATTTACGTAAAGTAATTGACAATGCTAAAATAGCGTGTAACCAAGTATTGAATTAAATTTCACTTTACTTATAGGTACTTTGCATGATTATTGCAAAGCAGTACTTAATACGAACTTTTCAACCGAATTCAAACAATATTGTTAAAAAAAGAGCTTGTGTGCCGAGCACACGTGTCAGAAGTGAAACTTCTTGGCAAGATTCATAGATACTAAAATCGTCGCCTTACTCCATGACGTGACGGTATTGCTATAACGCGACTTTGAATTTAATGAATTTTTTAAATTATTTAACCATTAATTGAACGCTTTTATAAATTTATAAGGACTTAACACCTACAGACCATCAATGAACAATACTACTATGACCTAAGGTATTACCTACCTAGTATATTATTACTATCTGTGCCCCGCGGTTTCACCTGCATTGCTCCGCGCCTGTTGGTCTTAGCGTGATGATAATATAAAGTCTATAGCCTTCCTCGATAAATGGACTATCTAACACCGAAAGAATTTTTCAAATCGGACCAGTAGTTTCTGATATAAGCGCGTTCAAACAAACAAACTCTTCAGCTTTATAATATTAGTATAGATAAGTACTTTACGCCTACAGACCATCAATGAACAAAACTACTATGACCTAAGGTACTGTAAGTATTAAATTATCTGTAATATTACCACAGTATTACATCAATTGACAGCGTTTATAAGTCCATTTCCTGAAGAGTAAATTTTCATTACTTAAACTGAAGTAACATCTTGATATAAAATGAAAATGGTCAATTATATCGTTATACACCTTCGCTAACTGTATCATTTGAAATGAGATTTTACGATTTTGTAGGCGGCGGTTAATAATTTTTTGCCTTGGCGGTTTATGTTATAGTTATTTAAGTAATGGATGAATTAAATAAAGTGATAACGCCTCGGTTTGACCTAGATTACAAAAATACTGATTATTAGCTTATTTTTAAATAAATCTAGTTTTGATGTCATCGCCTGTGTCGCCCTGTAGGCCGGTAGTCGACTACAATTTTCTACCAATGTCTCATTCATATTTTGTTTTCGCGACAAAATATAATATTAAAATTATTTAAAATTTAGATTAATTATTTTAAATTTATTTAAAATTCAGCTGCAATGAAAACGGAACATATTTAGTTTACTAACATTATTTCAAACTTTTTGGTAATATTATTTATTTAGCATCTAATCTGTACTTTATATTACAAAGCTGAAGAGTCCGGTTCAAACAACAGACGTTTCTTTTACTCGATTACTGGTCCGATTTGAAAAATTCTTTCGGTGTTAGATAGCTCATTTATCGAGGAAGGCTATAGGGTATATATCATCACGCTACGATCAACATGAGTGGAGCCACGGGGGTGAAACGGGAAACCGCGCGGAGCAGCTAGTAAGTGATAAGAGTAAGGCAGAACAACGTTTGCCGGGACAGCTAGAAATATTATAAACTTTTCTTATGCATAGATGGAGTTGTGCGTGTAAAAATATATTTTGTTAATTAGTTCTACATTCCACTACAATAATTTCACACGTTCTTATTAATATGTTCACACGGTCACACAGACTTAAAGATGTGTGTATTGTTTCGTACACATTGGAAAGTATTCAATTTATATAAAAGTATTTAGCTTCTACAGTTACTTTTAGCCACACCATAGATAATATTATCTATACTAATATTATAAAGCTGAAAAGTTTGTTTGTTTGTTTGAACACGCTAATCTCAGGAACTACTAGTCCGATTTGTAAAATTCTTTCGGTGTAATGTAAGATAGCCCACTTATCGAGGAAGGCTATAGGCTATATATGATCACGCTAAGACCAACAGAAGCGGAGCTACGCGGGTGAAACCGCGGAGCGCAGCTAGTAGGTTTAAGTTTTTTAGCATAGATTAAGTAGGTAAGTAAAACGAAAGCTTTCCAAAACAAAAATGCACCTTATCATTTTCTCGTAATTTTTAACCCGTTTGCAAACGATGTAAGTTTTGCAGGACGTAAACGTAAAGTCAGATTGAAATAATTTCTCGTAAATGTTAAGAATTGTTATAATTCCAACGGAATAATATCATTGTAATGGCATAAAGCTACGTAAAAATTAATAAATGCCATTTTTAGACGCCTCCAATACGTTTCTAATTTAATGGTGACGCCATATTTACAAGTTTGTCTCTTGAGAATAACTGTCAGTGTCATAGGAATCACATTCGCCGAGCCGAGTATCATCACTACATCATCACTACATAGTATAAAACAAAGTCGCTTTCCCTGTCCCTATGTCCCTATGTCCCTTTGTACGCTTAAATCTTTGAAACTACGCAACGGATTTTGATGCAGTTTTTTTTAATAGATAGAGTGATTCAAGAGGAAGGTTTATATGTATAATAATATCCATTAAATAGTGGAGAAGTACTGTTATTTTTGAGGTTTCTAATGTGATGTCGTAAAAAATTACATTTTTTCCGCTTACATTGCAAACGCAGGCTGAACCCTACGAGTTTTATCAAAATAATGTACTAAGTATTATACACATTGAAAAGGTCTACAGAAAAGTTCGCGATGGTATATGTCTATCTCTTATGGATAACCCACAATAACTTTTTTTTGTCATTTACTTTTTACGACAAATAATGGCTAATTTTCGAAGCGATTTTAACCAATACAGCATTAATCCTTAACCAATTAAATACCTTGAAAACATTGTTCATTTAATATAGATCTATATGGCCCTTTACACCGTATGATTTAAGTGAATATTTTCGAAGATATTACAGATTTAAAAATTGCGGGACGTAGCGTTTGCGGCGGTACCGGCCGGCCGCCCGGCTATATATTTTATACCCGTGCGAAGCCGGAGCGGGCCGCTATGTTTTTATATACTACGTTCACAGTTTTTCTGTAGTGTATTTAGTATCAGCATTGCACCCGTGCGAAGCCGGGGCGGGTCGCTAGTGTAGTATAAAACAAAGTCGCTTTCTCTGTCCCTATGTCCCTTTGTATGCTTAAATCTTTAAAACTACGCAACTGATTTTGATGCGGTTTTTTTTAATAGATAGAGTGATTCAAGAGGAAGGTTTTAGTATATAATTTATTAGGTTTTAGACAAAGCGGGCGAAGCCGCGGGCGGTAAGCTAGTAATATATATAAATCTCGTGTCACAATGTTTGTCCTCAATAGACTCCTAAACCACTTAACCGATTATAATAAAATTCGCACACCATGTGCAGTTCGATCCAACTTGAGAGATAGGATAGTTTTTATGAAAAAAAACGTAAACATGTAGGTACCACGGGCGAAGCCGGGGCGAACCGCTAGTAGTTATATAAATTTTTAGTGTTCAATTGATTTCATGTGTGTCATTTATGTAGGTATTTTTTTAGTGTTTTTCTTGTATCGGCATATCTTTATATGTATCACAATAAAACTCGTATTTAATTTCAAGCCATAATCTTTATGCCTCAGGTACTTGTATGATATCGCCTTTTAAATACCTACCTACAGCGTCAGTAAAAACTTTATGTATTATTCTGAGAATTTACTTTTCCCAAACGTCCGTAAGCAGGTTACGAATCGACGGAGAAGCAAACAAACAAAAAATTCTGATTACAATTTCTCAGCATTATACTTCCTAGTACTTCCTACCCATTTTAAAATGCAAATATTAATGAGGATGTATGTATGTTTGTTACTCTTACACGCATAAACTACAAGACGGATCTGGATGAAACTTTACAGCAATCAAAATCATCAGAATAACACATGAGTTATAGAAATACTTGATTTTGCCCGCGGCTGAAACCGCGCGGCACAGCTAGTAGGTACCTATTACGGGAAAGTTTGTAAGAATGTTTGTTACTCTTTCACGCAAGCACTGCTCATCAGATATGTGTGAAATTTAGTACAGAGATAGATTATAGTCTGGAGTAGTACATACAACTGGATTAGTTTTAACCAGATACCATACGGGTGATGACCACCTCCTTGGTACAGTGGTTAACGCGTGAGCGTAGAACCAATCGGGTTCGAAACCGGTAGAGACGAAGAACAAAAATGTCGGTCTGGCACAGAAGGCAGTTTAATACCTACTTGTCCCTAAAGAAAATCGACCAGTGAAACAGATGTATGCATAATGCATCTGCCCCATACGGGCCATATCCCACTAGGGGAGGACACGGGACTTCACTTTTTACGCGGATGACGCGGGTTCCAACTAGTTTATAATACTTGCTGTGCCCCGCGGTTTTACTCGCATTGCTCCGCTCCTGTTGGTCTTAGCGTGATGATATATAGCCTATAGCCTTGCTCGATAAATCGGCTATCTAACAACGAAAGAATTTTTAAAATCGGACGAGTACCTACCTACCTAGTTCCTGATATTAGCGCGTTCAAACAAACAAACTCTTCAGCTTTATAATATCAGTATAGAATTAAACTGGCGAAGCCTGCGACGAAAACATACAAATGGCCAACGAAATATTATATGTATATACTTATATCAAATTTCAGCCAAATCCGATTAGTAGTTTTGGAAGTTCGTGTGAATGAGCAACACTTAGAAACAATATACATATATTTTCATACATACATACATTTTTATGCTATAAGAGTTTATTTATGAAGTGATGCAACGAATACTACTTTTACGAATACGAATATCAAACCTACTATTCGGCGAATACGAATACGAATACGAATATCTCGCCTTGGTAATAAAAGACTTATTTATTTCATGAATGTTTACTCTTCTAATAATTAAAATTTACAATAGGCAAATTTTTATTTTAAAAACATAAAATTCGTAGATTTTCTGGTTTTAGGCGATTTTTTTTTCAGCCGTTTCCAGCCGTTGAAAAAAGTCTTTACGAAGCGACTGTACATGGTTTCAGTGAAAAATATTTTTGGGCGAGTTTTTTCAGACTTGGAAAATGGACATCTTCTCGCCAAAAGGCCAGTGGATCAGCTGCAGTCGGCGATAAATTTGGGAGCTTTAGTTATGCATCTATCTCGTTTTTAGTTTGGTCGTTGCGGTTAAGGGCCTCTGCACATGTCATAACTATTTTTACGCGCGATTTTTAAATCTGTAGTAAATAGAGTTGCGTACAAAAATATTCGTTTTTAAATATTCGCATACCTATTCGACGAATACGAATATTCGGTAAATGTCTACTATTCGGCGAATACGAATATTCGTATACGTATTCGTTGCATCACTATATTAATTATCTGATACAAGATAATTATTCATAGACTAAAATAATGCACAGTGATGACTTTTAATTTGTGTTGTACATTTTAATTTTTTTTAACCTTTACTCTATGTAGCTACCTTTTTACCAACCTGGTCAAAATGCACAGAAAACTACCTACTACTTACCTATAAAATTTCTGGGTAAAGTTATTTTTTTTTAATTATAAGTTTTTTATTATGAGCATTTTTAATTGTTTTTATTTTTTAATATGTAATTTCAATCTAACTATCTCTGTATAAAATTTCATCAACATTCTATTCTCTAGTGATCTCTCGCGTGATTAGGTTACCAACTTCAAAGTTTCGCTTTTAGCAGAAACAATTAAATGCGACGTCAGCTGAGAAAATACTTAAAATAGGTATTAGGTAGTTCAATAAAGAAACGAATCTTCAATGGCGGCCAAAGCTGACACTGACGTATGGTAGGGTCAGCAAAAAAGAAAATAAAAATAACGTAAATGGATAATTATTTTATAAATTATTTCAAATTGTTTGTTGACAAACTTTTTTGTTATGGTATTTGTGTATTTATATGAATTATCATATTTACGTATACAGAATGTAACAAAATCCCCATAATATTTGTAATGAGCCCATAAAACTGAACAACTTTTCCCAAAGAACATATTTTGTCAAATTCCAATAAAACATTATTTACTTTCGCAAATGCATAATTGTCATTGTAAATTTATGATAAAAACTATTATAGGGAAAATCAAATACATTTTAGTGATTTTATTTTTCCATTTTTTTTTGCATGCCGTACGGCCGTGTGTAAGCGAGAGGGAATGATAAGCGCCGCCATTGAAGATTCGTTTCTTTATTGAACTGCCTAGTACCTACCTTTCTTAATTCTTTTATAAACACACTTTTATTAGCTTCAATAATTGTATTTTTGTATGTAACCGACTTCTTTTGTCTCGATTTACCCCACTTTAAACGGACAGATTTAATTCAAACTTTGTACACTTATCAAGGATCAGTGACAATACAATAATTCCTTATTATAAAGTTCAATCATCAACAAAAAATACTTATACCTAAGCGTGTTTATTAGTTTATTTTTAATATTTTTTATTATTTATAGATTGCTAAGTAGGTATGATTATTAAATCATGATTACGGTGTAGTTATTATATTATCTGTATTACTAGCGGACCCTAACGTTCCAAAACATTTTATAACTTAGGAGTATAAAAAATATTAACGACCAATTCTCAGACCTACCAAATTACACAAAAAATAATCAAACCGGTCAAGCGATTTCGGAGGGTGACACTTGAAGCATTTTATCTCAACTAGATAGGTAATATTATTAAAAAGATTTGTGTTTTGTATGTATGTTTGTAATGTTTTGACATAAAACTACTGGACCGATTTCAATAATTCGTTCACAAGCAGATATGAAAAATTATGAAACTTTAATAATTAATTTCTAAAAAACTATAAATCTCCGCAGGTTAAGATTTTACGAGTCAGTTACTTAGGCATAGACCTTTCTCCAAAAAAATTTTGGTTGCCCAACTCAACGGCCCTTAAAGTACATTTTAGCCAAAAATAATATTTAAATGTTTGTAAGTAATAGCACAGACTAATAATAATATACTACGTATACAATAGGTATAGAAATAACACCTCTTATCTCATTGAAGGTAGGTAACTAGGTAGGTTACGATACAATTCTTACAACAAAATATGTTATCTGTTTGTTTATTTAATTACCTACACCGGTTTTATTTTAGTAAAAGTATACTTCCGAGTTCCGATATCACTAAATGGAGTAGAAACTTTTATTTTAAAAAACCTTCACGTTAAACTATAAGAAAACCTCAAAAGAACAACTACACGGTAACACGTAAAAAACAGGAACGAAGCACTTTAGTTAATAATAATATTTTATGAAATATTAATATATTACACTATATTTGTCACAGAACACAAAACACAACGCGACCTCAACAGAAAATCAACGCAACTGAAGCAGTCGAGTGAGACAAAATGAAAGTTTGTGAACTAGGGTTCCATAGAGAAATTAATTATTTTTTTGGATTTAAATTGCGTTTTTTTACTAGGTAGAAGTCAAGTAAGACTTTGTACTATTAGAAATTATTGGTAGTTTAACCAAAGAAATTTATTTATTAATATAAATTAACCACAGTAAGTTTTTTTTCAATACGAATAGAAATTAATATATTTCAAAAACGGCTTATTATTGTAGATATACAAAAACTGTTTAATTAAATAACCAGAAAGAAAATAAACTTAGCTTTAACCTAGTTAACCTAAACCCTAAAAACAATGTTATTTTTGTTGTTACTTTAAAAATTAAAACTAAAAATCTGCAAGAAATTATTACCTATAACATCTGTATTACAATACATACCTACCTATTTTTTTGGGAAATAGTTTTTAATATAATAATAATATGTTTAGAACCAAAAAAAAACATCTTATAACAAAAATATTACACATTAAGAAATAAGATATATTGTACGGAACCCGCTCTAATACGTCGTTAACAATTATTGTCATGCATTCAAGATGATGATTGTTACCGTTTTTTCTAACGACTATACGCTGATAAACTACGTCTATGGTTTATTTATAGATTATCAACGATATTTTGTGCTTTGGACAGAAATAAAACATTCATTTCAAGGTTAATGATCACAAATATACTGTAACTGTATGTTTGGTAAATATATTTTATTTTCACTAGCTGTGCCCCGCGGTTTTACCATGTTTTACTCTCATTTCTCCGCTCCTATTTGTCTCAGCTAGATGATAATATAAACATAATAATTTAGCCTTCTTCGATAAATGGATTATCTAACAGTGAAATCATTTTTCAAATCAGACTCGTGGTTTCTGAGATAAGAGGCGTTTCACGGTTTCAGCTTTATATTGGTCTTAGCTTGATGATAACTGTGATGATAACATATTAAAGCCTTTTTCGATAAATGGATTACCTATTTAACAGTGAAATCATTTTTCAAAGCGGACCCGTGGTTCCGGAGATTAGCGCGTTTTAAGTTTTATAATATTAAGCGCGTGATCGACGGACGAGTAAGACCGCGGTTTTATGGCTCGTCGGTAAAGCTCGCCGGTGTATCATTGCAAAACCACGGTTTTAAATACCGCCGAGCCTGGCTCGCGGCTCGTCGCGGTCGTCGTGCTATATTTTTTACTCGGCTCGCCACGCAAAACCGCGTGTCGATCACGACCGGCGAGCCGAGCCGTCGCCCGTCACTTAATCACTTTTCGGCGACAGCGCTAGAGGACGGATGTGCGCCACAAGAGATGTGTACCTACCTACTACAAACTTCGTAACGTGCGTGCTCAGTCCGTGTCACATTAAGGGCCCATGGACCGAAATTCATGTTTCTAAATCATGTTATTTTCAGAGAAATCATCATATTTAAAATCCTAAAAAAATATATAGTACAGATAAACGTTTGATCTAGTGGAATTTTTGGATAGAAACACAATATTAAACATTTCACTCGATAAAAAAAAAATCAGAAGTAGCATCGATATTGAAAGCATTTTCAGTTTTATGCGAATTAGGGAAACGCTATTTTTATGAAAATTTTACATTTCATTTACTAATCAGGTTTTACAGTGGAATTTTTGGATAGATTTATAATTTAGCCCTTATTTTTTTTTATATAAAATATAATACGTAATATGCGACTCACGCGCACCACGCCAGTGCCGCCAAAGTCCAACCGGACGTCACCGAGGGAGGACCTGTGCTAGTTTTGCTCCCGACCACGTTGTAGTCGCCGCTCGTATAATTAGAACCGAGCGGCAAGTACAACGGCGAGCACGCCACAATATAAATAAATCAGTAGTTTGATTTTATTACCTATCCTAGGATTGTTGGTGTAAATAAATTAACTTCTTATTCTATACTATTAAACGAGCAATATTTGCATATTTATATATTTGTTTGTAAATACAGTGTGGAAATTTTCGATGGGCCCTGGGTGAAAGTACTAGAAATACTGGAGATAGCAAATTTTGCTGAAAGGAAACATTCCTTTATTTTTAAAAAGAAATAGAACTGCATTCAAAGATTTTCAAAAATTCATTTTCTTCGACCGGGAATCGAAAGAACTAAAAATGTAAAAAAATATAATTTTCTATTTTATTCTTCAAATCAACACAAGTTTCATATTATTACAATTATTTGTAATTTAAAATTATGTTTTAAAAATTACCTTGCCAGAGATCCTCTTTTTTATGGGTTGTTGAATAGGAATAGCGGCAAAGTTTTGAAGTACTAGTAGGAAGACTATTATGATGTTGGTTGATCTGTATGAGTATGACAAATATTATTTTTATGAAACAACAATCCAAGATGGCGCCGACGAAAATTTGACTTTTTTTCGTGATGGGTGTCATTTTCATGGTTTTTGGGGTAGCTATTAACGAATATGAGGTCAAAACTATAATCCAAGATGGCGCCGACGAAAATTTTACATCTTTTCGTCATGGATGTCATTTTCATGGTTTTTGGGGTAGCTATTAACCAATATGAGGTCAAAACTAAAATCCAAGATGGCGCCGACGAAAAATTTGACTTATTTTCGTGATGGGTGTCATTTTCATGGTTTTTGGGGTAGCTATTAACGAATATGAGGTCAAAACTATAATCCAAGATGGCGCCGACGAAAATTTTACATCTTTTCGTCATGGGTGTCATTTTCATGGTTATTGGGGTACCTATTAACCAATATGAGGTCAAAACTAAAATCCAAGATGGCGCGGACGAAAATTTTACATCTTTTCGTCACGGGTGTCATTTTCATGGTTTTTGGGGTAGCTATTAACGAATATGAGGTCAAAACTAAAATCCAAGATGGTGCTGACGAAAATTTTATATCTTTTCGGCATGGGTGTCATTTTCAAGGTTTCTGAGACAGCTATTAACAAATCCCCAATATAACCGTCGATAATTTGGTATATTTTTCTTACAACCGTTTACATATTTTTCGAGCAGAATTCAAATTCTGTGGAACTGTACACAGATAATAGCCTTTTGAAGTGAAACTTCTTTAGACGCATTGAGAGTAAAATTTCAAAATCGCGTCATGGTAATACTGTCACGTTATGGAGCAAGGCGGTGATTTTGGTATCTATAAATCTCGCCAAAGAAGTTTCACTTCTGACACGTTATCTCGGCACACACGCTCTTTATTATTTTATTCTCTTCGTTTTAATGTTTTAGATGAACTTTATTTTAAAAAAAGTTTAGCGAATATATTTGTCAGAATATTAACATGATTGCCACAGAGTTACGTTTTATATATATATATATATTACATTTCTAAATATGCATTTCAATGTTCTTTAAAATTGTTTTTTTAAGACTGTCTACAAAACTGTAGTTGTAAATGTTTTTGTTATATTATTTAAGTTTACTTTAAAGGAGTAAGAAAAATATACCAAACTAGCGGTCCGCCCCGGCTTCGCCCGTGGTACATATTTACGTTTTCTCTATATAAGAACCAGCCTCGTACTTCAAGAAATGTAATAAAAAAAGAATTAACGAAATCGGCTCAGTTGTTCTCGAGTTATGCGCTTACCAACACATTTTGCGATTCATTTTTATATTATAGATTATCGACGGTAACATTGGGGATTTGTAAATAGCTGTCTCAAAAACCTTGAAAATGACACTCATGCCGTAAAGATGTAAAATTTTCGTCGACACCATCTTGGATTTTAGTTTTGACCTCATATTGGTAAATAGCTACCCCAAAAACCATGAAAAAGACACCCATCACGAATAGATGTCAAATTTTCGTCAGCGCCATCTTGGATTTTGATTTTGACCTCATATTGGTTAATAGCTACCCCAAAAACCATGAAAATGACACCCGTGACGAAATGATGTCAAATTTTCGTCGGCGCCATTTTGGATTTTAGATTTGACCTCATATTGATTAATAGCTACTCCAACTCTTTGAAAATGACACCCATGAAGAAAACATTTCAAATTTTCGTCGGCGCCATCTTGGATTTTAGTTTTGACCTCATATTGGTTAATCGCTACCCCAAAAACCACCCACATTTGCTACTTAGGAAAAGTTAAGATTTAAAGATATCATAGGTAATGTGACGATTATAATTTCATTCCGACCGTTTCTCGGAATAACATACATTTACTAAGAAGGGTTTAATATATTGCCGGTAACATAATATTATGATGTATGATAATAATTAATAATTCATAAAAAAGTATTTTATACATTTCTTAATAAGCTTCGACATTGTATAAGGTATGTTGGGGTAAGGTCGGACGGTTTTCGTGTGTGTTTTTGTGGTGCCTCTAAATATTTTTTTCCTCATTTCCTATAAAAGATATTCAAATATTATTGATCTTCCTTTGCTAAGGATAAAAATTACTGTCTATCAGTATTTTTGTAGTTCCTTTTACATAAGCGGTTGCCAAGTTACATCTCGTGAAAGTTGGGTTTGCTAACCCAAAAACCCAGGTAAAGACCGGACCATAGCGGGGTAAGTTCGGACTACTATCTAAAAGCTACTCTGTGGCTTAGAACTTAAAGTTTTCAGTAGAGAAACATCTGTTCCTTCCCGTATTTTTGAATATATTAAATCATTAAAAAAAAAAAAACATATTGTTTCGGTATATCAGTCACAATTTTAATTTTTAAATAAAAATAGTCCGATCTTTCCCTGCATAACGACAAACAAAGAAATTATGGTTGTCAAACTTTTGCGGTTTGTAAGTCTTGATGAGAGTATGAAGCACGCGAGGTTTTTCTCTCGTACTTTCGAGGCATTTTGAATCTGAAAAAAGGAAGTATTATGTCAGTTTAAATAAAAAAATGTAAGTACTCTGTAAAGTCGATTTACAGATGATAAGTTATAAGGTCATAAGAAAACAATGATGAACATCACAAGCCGAACACGCTCTCGCTTGCACGCTCGGCTCAGGCGGAACGTGTCATCCGAAATGTAAATCTCATCGAGACCTATAACTTCCTCTAAGGAACTGATAGTCTAGCATGAATACTTAGTTTCCGAGATAAACAAGTTTTAAGTCTGACAGCTGTCATCTTAAATGTAGATCTCTTCAAGACCTACAATTTCCTCTAGGAAACTGACAATCTAGCATGCATAGCTTCCGAGATAAATGAGTTTTTAGTTTGACAGCTGTCATCTGAAATGAAGATCTCTTCAAGATCTACAACAAAAGGCGAATCAACTTACACAAAGACTGAACATGTCTATTCAAGTAATCTGAATGAAATACTTACTTACCTACTAAGTACTTATCAGCAGCTAGTCCTACTATGTAAGCTAACCTCAAACAGTTTGACAATCACTGACATTTTTACGACAGGGAAAGATCGGATTATATTAATCCGATCTTCGACCACACGGGGCAAGACCGGATCTCAACTTACAGCCATCTTTCGATTGTATTTGTCAGTTTAAACTAACATCTACATGTTAAAAAATGATTTCACACTCAAAATATTAGAGAAAACAATCAATACTCACCATAAAATTGAAAAAACGTAGCCTGGGGGAAGGCCGGATCTTCAATGTCAATACGAAAATACCGAGTTTTTTTTTTGTGTCGATAACACACGTGTTTTCCATCACAGCGATAACCGCAGACTGAAGGGAGGGGCAGAAAAGAATGGAGTCTTATATTATATTGCCAGAATAAAAAAATATTGCCGCGTTTGGGAGTTTTTTGAATTATCTGATCTTACCCCGATCCGACCTTACCCCAACATACCTTACAATAATACAATTCATTAATTGATTATTATTCAAATTGTTGTAAAATAGTCACACTTTTTTAAGTTGGTTGAATACACTAACATACTTATCAGGATCGTACCTACTAATAAAAATAACAAAATGAATTTTTAAAGTTCCCAGTAATCTTCTAGAATCAATTTCAATAAAAATAAAAAAATAAAATAATATCAAGTATGAAGATGGTCTATAAAATGGAATGTGCTATGTTTACGTGAGCGTGATGTTCCCGCGCACCACGTTGCGACGTTATTAGATACCTAAATTTGAGTAACGCAGATATGTATGTGACAGCGTCCATAAACATGTTTGCGGTGCAAGACTTCAATTTACAAAATTCAATTATTATTTTGCCTTTTTTATTTGTTTTACTTTTAATTATTATTACCAATATTTTCAGAAGAAAATAAATTATTAATGTATCCAGAACGAGAGTTTCATTTTAAACTTTAAATGTATTTATAAAATAGACCAATAAACCAGAAGCGTTCTTTATGTTTAGATGATGTTGATGCTACAATAAGAAACATGATATTTTTATTTCTAAGAGCAAATATTTTTACGAGAAATTAACAATAAATTATCTTTTATATTGTTTCTATCGATTTGAATAATAAAATAAAATTTGAAAAAGGAATGTTTCCTTTCAGAAAAATTTGCTATCCCTAGTATTTCAAGTACTTTCCTTTCAGGGCACATCGAAAATTTCCACACTGTATATATACAAACAAATATATAAATATGCAAATATTGCTCGTTTAATGGTATAGGATAAGTAGTCAATTTATTTATCAACAACATTCCTACGATAGCAAATAAAATCGAACTACTGATTTATGTATACTGTGGCGTGCTCGCCCGTCTCCATAGGTCACCGGAGTTCATGTCGCGCCGGCTCCTGCGCAACCCGGGCGCGAGCGAGTCTCAGTGCCTAAAATGCCTAAACTTTCAGAATAATGGGCTCTTAATAATTCTACGTACTTGCAGCCACGATTTTATAATACAATTTATAAATGCCTTTCGAGACTGTCCCTGTTTATGGCGAACTAAATCAAGCGAGTATAAAAACAAAGCAAATAGGCTTGCAGCATAGGTATAATAAACTTTTAACCCAAACTTTAGGGCGTTTTCTTTTTTTTTTTCATAACTGCATAATATCCTATGGCGAGATAACACAAGGCTTCAGACTCGGAACAAGACATGTTTGCGACCAATTTGCGACTGTTTTGCTTGCTAATCGATCAGCACCAACGAGAAAGGCAAGCTCCCTAAATTTTATGTGAATTTGCATAAATGTTCTGAAATAGTCACACATACCTACAATCAAAATGGAAATTTAATATATGATTTATTGGGTCTTTTTCTTTCGATGTACAAGACAGAAACA
>CAJQZM010018230.1:0-32246 GCA_907164665.1 Colias nastes | reverse complement strand
TGGAAATGAATCAAAGTTACTTGCTACATTTCAATTAAGTCATCGAGATCAGACTACTGGGCAAAAACTACTGGGCTTATCCGAATAAAATTTATGGGACCAATTCCACACCATTCCGCATCAAACAAAAAAAGAACGTAAATCGGTTCAGAAACCTCGGAGTAATCGGTGTACATACCCCTCCCCCCGGACCTCGATACGGAATAGACGTGCCTCAGATTATTGCCAGTTTGTTTAAAATATTAAATTAGTAATTTTAAGTTAAAAAATCCAAGTGAAAAAATAGGAGTGCATAAGTTGTGAGAAGTTATTCGGGTTATCGTCATTGACCTCCTTCTAGCCTGTGCGCCTGGTACCCGGCCGCCACGGCACGTGTTAAACTCCGCCCAATACCCCGCCCATCTGCTGCCTGCGCGTGCGCCGCCCTTGCCGAAGCCAGCCAATCAAGCCCGCCCCGCTGCTTACTGTCTTACCAGTGGTTAGTGATAATTATCCAATAACTTTCTTTGAATGCTGTGCGCCTGGTATCGTGAGAACTTAGTCGGTGAAGTTGTCGTTATTTTATCTTTATACTAATTATTTTTGTAAAACGAATTATGCAACGTACTCCGCCAAAATCATCGGAAGGCGCTTCAAGCGCTTTATCTGGTCCGAGGTCGAAGCGCCAGCGGCCCAGCAACTCACCCGTTCAATATATAGATAAACAGGATGAAATTTTGGCAATGGTTTCGAAGGTTCTATCTGAAATAGCCGAATTACGTAAGTCGAATACCGAAATGAAGACATCATTAGAGTTCTTATCACAGCAGTATGATGAATTGACCGGTAAAATTAAGACCTTGCAAGATGAACAGAAATCAGATCGAGCGCAAATAAGATTTCTTGAAACTAAGATCGAAAGTTTACATAGAAACGCACGTTTAACTTGCGTGGAATTACGCAATGTTCCTGCTACTGAAAACGAAAAAAAAGATGATTTACTTCGTATGGTGCAAAGCCTTAACAACAACTTACAACTCAACATTGAATCTAGCCAAATTCGTGACATTTATCGATCGAAATCCAAGACTGAGAATAAACCCATCACCGTAGAATTCAACAACATTTTATGTCGAGATCAATTCCTTACGACCGTGAAAAAATACAACAAAAATAATATTAACAACAGAATAAACTCGTCCCTACTTGGAATACCGGGACAGAAAGCTCAGGTATATATTTCCGAAAGTCTGATTCCCCAAACTAAACGATTGTATATGAAAACTAAGGATTTGGCTAAACACAAAAACTTCAAATACTGCTGGACTTCTCACGGATACGTTTATTTAAGGCATAATGATGGCAGTCCTCTTATTCGCATAAGCTCTGAAGATGACCTACTTAAGCTTAAAGCCGATTGACTATATACTGTTATAAATCGTAACTTATTAACACTTTTAAGTCCGTTAATTTTAATATCTATAATAATTAAGCCGAAACATTGTAACTATAATACGGTCTTTTTGCTCATTTTTATTATTTTATTTATACTGTGTTTCATACTCTTATATTTGTTAATTAGCACTTACTATAAGAAATTAATTATTTTTATGTCTAAACATCATTCTAAGTGGTTTGAAATTGTTAATGTATTGATTTTAATGTCAATGACTTTTTATAATTCGTTAAAAATGTCAATCTTTGACACACTAAACACTTCACACTTTACACAAGTTTTACACAACATTTTTACAAGTAACATACAAAATATACATGCGTGTGGTTTGAATTTGTTAATGAAATATAAAATTATCTTAAAGCTTCAAAGAGTAAAGGTTTCCATTTCTTCACAATTTAATGATTTATTTAGTCTAATGTATTTATCACTTATTTTTACAATGTGTTACATGAGGTTCATTGCAACTTTCACATTTGTTGTCCTAGTCAACTTGTATTCTGCTCTGGTTTCTTTGAATATATCTACAAACACTAATATGTTTGTTAAGTCTATGATAGATAAGCCAAATAGTATTTTTTATTCAAACAATTGTAATGGCTAATACTCACTTAATCGAATTAAATTCTGATCTAGATAATTATAATGTTTCTAAAGCCCAAGTATGCAATATAGATCAACTTGTTGAAATTATTAACAAGCGAACATGTAAACTCACCATCCTGTCCCAGAATATTCGTAGTATTTCAAAAAACCTGCCGCAATTGGAAATATTCTTAAAGCAGTCAGTTATAGATATGGACGTCATTATACTTACAGAGTGTTGGTTGAAACATCTCGCAAGCGTACCGTCGTTACCTGGGTACAACTCGTATGCCACACTAAATTGTAAATCGCAAAATGAAGGAGTAGTTGTATACTTACGTGACACTATAGCTGGATGCTCTGTTTCAGAAAAAATATTACTTGATGCCAATGCTTTGCTTATTCAATTAAACTCCTGCACTATAATAATAGCTATTTACAGATCCCCGGCTTGTCGAAATATTGACAGATTCTTGGAGTCACTAAATAACCTTTTGACAACGTTTACATCTTTTAAAAATGTCATTATCATGGGTGATATAAACATAAATATAACTGAGTGCAGCACTGATCCAAGAATGGATGATTACCTGAACATGATGTCAATGTATGGACTTTTACCTGCTCATAGGCTCCCAACACGTGGAAATAGCTCACTCGATCATGTTATCTTGAAATCGAACCTTCCATGTAACACCATCGTTGTTAATTCCTCAGTTACAGACCATTCTGCTGTAATTCTCTGGATGGAATACATAAAAATTAAAAAGAGTAATTCAATAGAGTTAGCGAGAATTAACTATGATATTGTTTCGAATGAAATAAAAAATAATAATTTCAATGATATACTACAGTTAACTGATGTAAACTTAGCTGCTGACGCTCTAATTAAATATCTACAAAAATTAATACAAACTAATGTCATATACAAAGTGATTTCAAGAAATTACGTTCCTCGGAAACCGTGGATAACACCGGGTCTTTTAAGATGTATAAGAAACAGAGACAAGATGCACTTGAAACTGAAACAACAACCCAATAATCAAACTTTAAGAATCACTTACTCCCGATATAGAAATTTCTGTACCAATATTTTAAGAAAGGTTAAAAACGCATATGAACGAGCTGAACTAAACAAATGTAAGAGAAATGACAAACAGACCTGGAAACTCATCAAAAAATTTGCTAATATGACCCCAAATGAATGTAACAATCAGAAATTAATAAAATTTAATCAAACGCTGGATGATGTCAATAAATATTTTGCAAATATAGGTAAAACTATGGCTGAAAATTTAATTAAAAACTCCAATAATAATGACAACAATAATCTTAATTCTAATAATCAACAAATTCCTTGTGCATCTATGGGTTTGAGAGACACGGATGTCTATGAAATGGCTGAACTTTTCAACGGTCTTAAGAATAATTCTACAGGTTATGATAATATACCCTCAAACATATTTAAGCTGAATAAAGAGTACCTTGTTCCTGTAATGGTCCATATATGTAATCTGTCATTAAGATGCGGAGTATTTCCAGACGCTTTCAAAATTGCTCTGATTCGTCCTATTCATAAATCAGGAGACCATGATCGAGTTGATAATTTTCGTCCAATAGCTATGCTGCCTATAATGTCGAAAATCCTAGAAAAAATTATTAACTCAAGGCTCTCCGAGTTTTTACATAAAACTAATTTCTTCTCGATGCATCAATATGGTTTCCTGAGAGGCAAATCCACCAAAGACGCTATAGCTGATTTGACGAATCACATTACTAGTAATCTCGACAGCAAAAAAAATTGCATTGGTGTATTCCTGGACCTGGCTAAAGCCTTTGATACGGTTTCAATACCTATCCTCTTAATGAAACTTGAACGAGCTGGTGTTCGAGGATTACCACTGCAATTACTTACAAGTTACCTAACAGACCGTAAACAGATGGTAAAGATTGGAAGTGAAGTAAGTTCAATGCATACCGTATCTTATGGAGTACCACAGGGTAGTGTGCTCGGTCCGACGTTATTCCTCGTATACATAAACGAACTTTCCAATCTGACCCTATCTAACGGCCATGTTGTTTCATTTGCTGATGATACTGCCATCGTTTTTAGTGGTAATGACTGGAACAGCACAAAAAAATCTGCAGAGGATGGACTGGCAATAGTTATGTCTTGGTTAAGTCAAAACATTTTAACCATCAATCTGAATAAAACAAAATACTTAACCTTCTCTTTGTACAAGTGTTCACAGCCGAAAGAACTCACTATAACAGCACATACTTGTGAGACATTCAACTATCCACAAGAAAATAAATCGTGCGAGTGTAAGATATTAGAAAGTGCTCTTACCATCAAATATTTAGGTGTTCACTTAGATAACCAACTAACCTGGAAGCATCACATTCAAACTCTGGCATCACGCACTCGCAAACTAATGGTCATATTCAGGAAGCTTCGCGACATCGCTGATATAGATATTTTAAAAAAAGTATATTTTGCCATTGGTCAATCGATTCTAAGTTATTGTATCCAAGTATGGGGCGGAGCGGCAAAAATGCACATGCTCAAGATTGAAAGAGCGCAACGAGCAGTTCTCAAAGTAATGATGGGTAAGCCAATGCTCTACCCTACCTTAACACTTTACAATGATTGTAACCTCCTCTCTGTCAGAAAACTCTATATATTGGACTGTGTTCTAGGCACTCATAACTTGGCAGCTCGAGATACAAATCATACTGAAAAAAGACGTAATGATAGAATCTTTAACTTACCTCTTGTTCATACTGTGTCTGCTAAGCGTTGTCCCGCCTATATGGGTCCTTTCCTCTATAATAAAGTAAATAAAATATTAAATATCCGCAACATGACATATTTTAACCTAAAAAATAAAACCACAAGCATGTTACTTACCTTATCATACGTAGAAACCGAAGAATTGCTAAAATTATGAACTAATAATGTGTAATAATGTAAATTGTGTAATAATATAATGTAATGTGTAATAATTTAATGTTTAAAAATGTAATTTGTATTAATCTACATGTCTTAAAAATCAAATGTATTAGGTATGTAAAACTTATCTATTACTATATTATGCACGCAACCTCGTACACACTCTTACACCTACACACACACAAACACACTCACACTCAAATACACACTCACACACACACACACACACACACTAGACTCACAACTTATAATGGCACTGTGTCTTATGGACGGGAAAGCGTCGATCGCCTATAGCACAGGTCTAGTACCTAGTTTAGGTGATTGTCGTGTCTCATGTATGTAAACTTTTTATAATGTGGGTCCAAATAAATATTTTTTCATTTTCATTTCATTTTTTCATTTTCATACATAAAAAAAATATACCAGCCGAATTGATAACCTCCTCCTTTTTTTTGAAGTCGGTTAAAAACTACTGTGTACGAGAATAAATACGTTGACATAAATACGTACTATCGCTACGCCGGTTACGCGGCAACTGGCCGGCGGCCGCCGACCGGCAACGTTTTTGTCGCCGTGCGCGCACTTTCATTGAAACCAATAGATAGGGCGACAGTTGCGTCGCGGGCTTGTCTCCGAACCCGCGGACAAAAAAGTCTCCCGGGAGTTGCGTCGCTACGTGCGCGCACTTTCATTCTAGCCCATAGGTGGGAGAGACAAAATAGTTGCGGAGACAAAATAGTTGCGGAGACAAAGTTGCTCGTGCGCGCTAGCTCTTATAAGAATTCTAAATAACTTTTGCAATATCTTATAATACAGAGTAGAATATTCCATCCAACTAATCGATGCAGATAAAAATAGATAAGATATGGTATATTTTTAAAAGTTGCATTAAAATTGCTAATATATGGGAAAGCTGAAAAGAAAATAAGACATTAATTATTCAACCATTGTTGTCAACGTAGCAACTTCTTAATGCTGGTATTTAACATTCCCACCGTCCCCCTGAAACCTCAGGGAAATTGTATTTAAATAAAATTTAAATGCGGTTTTAGAACTTTTAAATGTACAAGCCAGCCTCAATCTTGTAAATGGTAAACAGTGTCATTTAATGTTATAATTTGAATCATAGCTTTCTAAATAAGTTACGGTCAAAAGCTTTTATATTTATAACCTAAATGGGTTTTTGATTGAATAATAATTATTTTATTCGGCGAAATTGGCTCTTTGAATAACACATTTATAAGTCTTTAATTATGGATCCATTTCATTGGATTCCAAAGAACTCTGAAGCACTGAATGTAACAAGATAATTATGATAGATTTTTATTACCAAAATAGCTCTAATTTGCCGTATTCATCGTTATAGAAAATAAATTAAAATGAAACCCACACAACCAATTGATTACAGTTAAATATAGATACAGCAATATCAAAAACTGGGTGGTCTGCCTACAATCGTTTACCAAAGTTTCGACTAAAATTAACTGCTCGCCAATATTTTATGAATCTGTTAAAACTAACGTTAGAGTTCTGAGCTGAGCGTATCTTCAACCTAGAATACTAAACAAGACTATGTTTCATGAACTTAAATATTAATAATGAAAGTTGAGGTAAGCCATTACTCCTAATTTTGACATGACAGGTTCATTCCATTTCCAGTGTTATAAATAGAATCGTCGATTGTCGAAGTTTACAAAAAACTTTTCTATATAACTAAATCAAATAAAACTCGTTTTTCGTTTTCATTAAAATAATGACAGTAAATAATTCGACTAAACAAGCCTAAGCGCGAGTCTACACTGTGCCGACACCTATCGTGGACGGTCTGTAGACGTGTCGGAAGGTAACGGCTATTAACTATATTCTGTGGTAACGGTATAAATGCACATTGCACTATCAAGCTCTTTCTTTAAAGTAGAATTAGAATTAAGTATTATTTTATTTTATTATTATTCATTTATGACGTCGTTAATAATTACTTTAGATACTAAAATTACTTTAGATTATATAAAATTAACGTACTTTAAGACCTGTAGGCGTTGTATTGAAAACTCAGAGCATAAAATTCCTACATCTGTGATTGAAAACTAACATATATATAAACAGGGTGTTGTGTACGCGTCCTTAGGAACGAAGCCTAAACAGAAACACCCCTTATCGTCTTCAATTTCCGACCGGAACTATCGGCTCTATGAATTTCCAGTATCTTATGAACGTGAATTAAACTTCACGCGTAAATTCCCTTTCTGTATGCATCATTGTTAATATTATTATGGCGGGTTTCGTAATAAATAACACAATATTGTTTAGCTATTTTTGTGAAACCTTGTTTTAAATAAGATTACAGTACCCTTCGCTCTTATGAAAATTATACAAACGTTTCATAGTAACAAAGATATTGAAAACATATTTTAATATGATTTACAGCCCTTTGTTTTATCATAAAATAATTACATAATTATTGTTTCAAACTCAAACTCAAACTCAAACATTTATTTATTCAATTAGACTTCTTTTAGAAGCACTTTTGAAACGTCATTACATATTTTAACATTTACCACCGATTCGGAAAGCAGTATCTACGGAGAAGAACCGGCAAGAAACTCCATAGTTGCTCTTTTTAATCATGTCAGTTTTACAATTTAATTTTACAAAATACATAATATGTACATTATTATCATAATAATAGGCTCTCTGAATTAGTACATTTTTTATAAAACCTGCCTAAACATAAAACCTGCCTATCTATTATATATATTATACCTAGTGCTAAGCCTTTAAAGTTTAAATTATGACAATTGAACGTTCAGGGCTGAACACGAAAGAAATCTAATTTTTATCACTGATAACGCTGACGGAAGCAATTACTTGAGTTACGTTGAGCGACTGTATGCAAATTGCAACCATTTAATTTTACTGAAGTGTAGTTTTTTTCTTGTAATTTCTCATTTAAAAAGGTGTAATAAGTGTGCACGGAATCTGCCTTCTTTAATGTTTTAACTTGAATAAAGCGACAAGAAGAGATGAATAAGAATTACAAGCGCTCGAATGCTAGCAATATTTAGGGTATTAACAAGTTCCTAACGCAAACAAAGTTATACCCTGTGTGTTATAATAGAATTGGTATTAGCATCGCAGTTACAAACTGTCTCTGCTTTAGTAATGAGCTCCTTAGTGCAAAGTTGAACCCTGAACTGAATTCTAAGTTTATAATTAATGTATCCCTGCTTGTACACTGACTCATCTTAAGGCGAATTTCAAATTAGACCTGTTAGTGATAGCCCGTTAGCATATTCAACAGGTTAAGAGATTTTCGACGCATAAAGTGTATGGGAGTTTAAGTTTTGACCATAAACCTAACTTTCTTGGAATAAAATCTATGAGAGTCTGGTAGCTTCTAACGACTTTAAAGTAGTTTAGTTGAACTTCGATAAAATGGTATCGTTACGCAAATTGAGCGCAAAAAACGGACACAGTTAAAGTTTATAAAGAACGTCTACCTAAGTTATCGTAAATATACTTTACCTATTTACTTGATTAAAAACTTAAATGTTATTCATACACCTGGTCACTATTGATGATGCTTGTGACTGATCTCCCATGATTTTTAGAAGTAAGCTGTCTCGTTATACTTTATTACACTATTTTCATATTAGTTAATAATACTTTATTAATCGATTTCAAACTAGTCTATAACCACCTATAACCATGTTAAAAAGCACTTAGTGTCGACAAAAGCGACCCCTCGTGTATGAATTAAAAAGGAAAACACAGGAAATATGAAACCTTCAACAACGGATGTTTCTGTTAACGATAAATTCGCTTGGAAGTGGACATCAAAGGAACTATATTCCTATTCATGGACACATGACAAAGTGCCGTGTGTGATACCTTTACCTTCCTGATTCTTGTGAACCTTTGGCGCGAAAATGAAACTACCGGTCTGTGAAACACAATTTTAGTGTTTAATTAGGGCTTCCGTGGACTTTTACAAACACGATTCAATTATTAGATTATCTATAGCAACAAAATTTGATCATGTACTTTTCTGTGAGATGTTTATAAAAAGGAGCGTGTGTGCCGAGCACACATGTCACCTTATTCCATGACGTGACGGTATTGCCATGACGCGACCTTGAAATTTTACACTCAATCGGCCTAAAGAAGTCTTACTTCAAAATCTTTAATTTCGTATTCGGTTCAAACCTATTTAAATGTAAAGTTAGATCAAGTATTGTGAATGAACCGCCAACTTTTAGTGTGTCACAATTTTTTCTATGAAATAATGCTTTCTTCAAAACTTCCGTGTTGCACTATAATACCCTCTACTATTTTCTAGAACATTTTGAGGCCGTAGTACATTGTTAAAATGTTTATATAACTAGCGAGAATTCTATAGAAATCAGGTCATTCGTTACTCATTTGTGGGCTGTATATGAATAAATAATGAGTACGACTGCAGTCTTATTTTTATTTATAGGATATTCTAAAATTCCAACAAAATCTGCTTAGCGCCTTTCCCTATGTAAAAAATAGGTTAACGAGCTGGCACAAACAATTTCTTCCAATCTTAGTTGGTAAACAACAGTTCTTTGGTATCCCTAAAGGAAAGCATTTTACATTTTTAATACTTATACCGGCCTTATTTTTACTGTACCTACAGCAAATTTTACAGGCGATTTCATTATTAGCAACCTGACTTTTAAACACTTTTAACATAGCCAGGAAAAATTACGGACCTTAACACCATCAAAAATAATCACCTACCTTGTTACAACTGATCAACGGTTATATTTCACTAATCACAACTCTTGTCCTATTAAATGGATAGCAATGTATTATGTATCCTGAAAATGGTCCATGAATAAGCCCCAGAGTTCACCCCATTGGATAATGTTACGCAGGAAGACAAAGCACCCACACCAAGCTGCATCAGAGATGATTAATATCTAATGAATGCGTTGTCAATTGTCGAAGATTTTAGTATTCAGCATCTGCCTACGATACATCGTCCACACGAATCGCAATTATTTGTAGAATCTACAATAGGTAATGTTCTAAAAATAATGAATAATTTGTACTATGATGAAGTCGAAATTTCACCTTTACTTTTGACCTACGTTCCAATGCATGTATCGTAACGCAACTTAAATTTAACAAGTCTGGATTATAATACGAAAATGTTCACATTTTCGATAACAAATGTATTGCCAAATACAATAAACTATAAGGCATGTGTTTTACTAAATAATAAAGGATAATGCGAAGCGTACGTGAGAGTAGTTAGCCGTAGTTTCATATAAAAAAATCGTATTATATAGGATTAAAAAAAAATATATATAACAAGGATATTCATTAAAATGATTTTACCGATGAAGATTGTTCACATGCACTGCACGTCTAAATCATGGTCGCTAATTTAAGAAATAAAATAAATATATTTTTTCAGTGCAAGAAGCTTTTCACATTTTGTAATATACATAATAGGAAACGTTTAAGAGAAGTGCAAACTTAGTTTTGAATATTCAATTTGGTCACCAAATAATACAGACAATCAAATAAATTGATTTCCTTTTATAATAATTATTGATATTTAATTCTTTTAGTGGTGTCGTGATGACAGTAGGAAATAAAATATTAATACAATATTATGAATTCATAATGATTCATAATGATCTAACTATTAACCGCACAATAATGTAAATGTTTGTAGTGCTTATTTTATTTTAAACGCAACGCAAAGTAAAACAATACTCCGTCTAGACATTACTAGGTCAACCAACTAATTGAAGAGACTGCAATATCGAATATATTTTACTAATGTACGTAGTTTTCACAACAACGGGACAAGGTTAAGTCGTGAAGAATGATTTCGGAAATCGATGACGGGCGTCCGCGCTTCAGATTTTCGTGTAGGAAATCAGATGAAACAAAAGTCAGTATATTTCGGTGTGGCTCACGGTTAAACATAGTATCGCCCACGCCGCTCCGCCAATCCTCTCAGCCAGAATATTCAGTTCCATCTTCCTTCTCGACGCAAATACACGCTCCAGGTTAGTCTTTTTATTTTTATTTCTCGGTATTTACCGCTGCGAATTTTATTTTTTTATTAAACGCTAAGCGATTTTTTATCATGCTTCTCCAAATAAACCTCAATGCTTTTTCAAAAGTATGGAACGTATCACTGCTCTGTTATACATGATCAGTGATATCGGGCTATATTTACTATAGTTTACTCCCAAACATTCAATTACTTATAACAATAGTGTTCGGACAGAAACCGGGTTTCGCTACTATAAATATCCCCATATCGAATGTTTGCGATATCTATTTTGAAATTGTACCAATGTTCGGCGCACGCGTCAGTGCTTGAGAATGAAAGGGAAAATGATCGATTGTACGCTCAAACGAGATATTTAGATACGTAATGTTTTTGTACGGTTTTAAAAATTTATATAGTGATGATTGTATGTATACATTCAGCTTCATTCATAATAACCGGGATTCATTCAAATATTACGACGCCAGTAAGATTATATCGCACGTAGGCGGTGTTTTCGTAAGAATATTAACATACGTGTTCAATGTTCATATTTAAAAGTTTTAAACATTCAGCGCGATTATTATACATAAAAACATAATTTAACGGGTGCCGTACGTTGCTGTCATGTGATCACATTTTTATTGTTACAAAAACATCAGTTTACGAGACTCGTTAAAACAGTTTAAAAGCATTCCTCGGAAGCGAGAATAAATAGAAAAAATATCTTTGAGGATTTTTGTAATATTGCTTATATAAGCGAAATATAAACTCGGTAGTGTTTACTTTAATTTATCGAATACTTTTTTAGTATACAATCATTCTCTGATGAAACAAAAATCCATTACTTTCATGCAAATGACCATCATTTACCGAATATAGACGCGGCTGGGATTCAGTTTCGATAAAAACTATTAACAAGAAAATACAGATTGTGTTTCCGTGTGAGCTTCATTCGTTACCATTTGAGTACAAAACTTGAACAAATCAAATTCAAAACCAATCTCAATTTTAGCATAACAACGAAATTGAAATGCCAAGCTATCAGATAGGAAACATACTAGAGTGCAGTTAAAACAGCTGAATAAAGAACACAATAACATGTTTCGGAGCAGGCAAAATAAAAAGAGATTGGATTAATTATTTTGTCAAATACAAATGGGATAACATATTAGATATACATAGTACATACACAATTTGCATACATTTCTCAAAGTTATTTTGTATCCATTTAGTAGAATGTTCTAAAATTCTTAAAACTGCTTTTGATAATACGAATCTTTGCAAGCAGAGTCACAGTTTCAGTTACGAACAATAATAGCTATATTTATAAACAAGATAATTTTATTTAAACTTCATTTAAAAATACTTTTTCTTTAAAAAATCCGTAAATTGCAAAGCTAGTGGCACTGAATCCAAACGTTTCTTTATAGTATTAAAAATATAACGAGAAAATAATTGGATCCTGTTACAGATGAAAAATTACATTCCATTTCCTAGATAAACGTTTGTTTACATTAACCTTTAACAATAAACAGAATTAGAGAGAGACAAAAGTATACGAAGCTCGGTTAATTTTGCGTATGACCCACATTTCGTAAAGTGCATCTATTCGCTTGCTTCCCACTTCAAAAATATGCAGGTGGGCACAATTGTGCTTTGTCTATCTCCCAGATATGAAAGTTTGAAGAGTTATTCAATTTTAGCATATGTTTTGTTTGTTTTTTTGTTGTTAATGGAATGCAGCATATGAAAATACTGAAATATATTTTCGACATCAACGTTTAACTATGATTATGTCCATACGTTACGTTATACGAGACATTTAAATTTCGTGATGTTTATTTGTGAACGTTATTTTGGGAATGTAACACGCTACAATAAAACTTTTGATACAGGTAAACAATGAGTCGTCTTGGAAGAACAAGACGCACACGCGTCTATGACTGCAACTACAACAAGGGTGAGAGCTACTACCGCCCGGTACTGGACCGTTTGGATGGCAAGGTCCCGGTGGCCCGTGAGCCCGAGAAGGAGACCATCAGGTCTGAAGTGCAGAACCGCATCAGGAGCGCTCTAGAGGACATCGAGACACCCGCAGCTGCTGATGATTTCTTCGACTCGAGGGGAGCACGTGCGCAACGCGGCAGACCTCTCTCTTCTGCTTTTGAAGATGACGAACTCAGTGAGGATGTAAGCTCTTGAGTTTTAATTTGACACTAATCATCAATATCAATCTTTACTTACAGCAAAATATATTCACAAGAGTAATTTTAACATCAATTTCCAATATTCAATTTCTCACCGTTAATAAAGACGGCAGAACTACAATTTCAATATCTATTAACATCCACTCCTACCTCGGAAAAGTATGTCGAGTAAAACTATCCGAGTGAAAAATTAAATTAAGATATCGTTAAAACAAGCCAATACTTTCAAGATCGAAATATCCCAATCATCGGAAAATAATTCAAAGTAAATATTGTAAACACTCATATTTTTCAATTAACCTCTTCCGTGGAAGCCCTTCGGAATTAACAACTCAATTTCATGAAATATCAGAAGTGCTTTCGAATCGCTAATTATCATTTTCTCATCGTCAGATTTTGGCAGCACTCCCTATCATCTTGAAATAGTTGACTGACAGCGCGACGCTGTGAACTCACATTTCAATTTTCCAACAAGCGGGCCCGTCTATTTTCTCACAAAAATGTCGAGTTATTGAGCTCGAATTTAAATTCTATAAATGGAATTCGTGTTGAAAAAATTTATATAATTAACAATATGATATTTTTCCATTGTTATTCTATTTCACTGCGTTATAATAGAGTTTTTAGTAACCAAGTTTTGTTAAGATTGGATCTTCTTCTTGAGACAAGACGTATTTTAAGTTCCTAGCAGAGATTAGGCTAACACAGATTAGCATAATTATATTAATATAGTAACATCAACAATAAAACATATTAAATCAATAGGTGCAACTTTTAAGAGCTCCACTTCTCTCTATTTAATGTAAATTTCAAATAATAAATATTTTTGATCTATTTAGACTTACCTAATCAAAGTTAAAATGGTGGAATCGAGTTATATCCAAAATCCTAATACATATTCAATATTGAAATATTAGCCGCAAAACATAATTAAATACAAACATATTAACTAGAAAATTTTTGTGGTATGTTATATAGGTAATTAATAATTAATCCTCTAATTATACCACTGAATTGTAAACGAAAATCGCATGTTAAATCAAACCAAATCCATTAATTACCGAATGAGATTACATTTTAAAAGCTAATATCAATTAATTCAGTAGATACCATTGCATTTACAAATTTTACAAGTGTATTGCGTTGGTAATATCGCGCTTTCGAGTCCACAACGGATTCAATAACATTATTTAAATTATAAGAGGCGGGTATATTGCATTGCCCCAAGGTATTTTCAACATTGAAACAGGGTGAATCTGTTTGATACAAAACCAATATCCGTCTCCGTGTTGATTTTTGACCATTGCACTATGTCTATGTGTGACGTATTTATTAAGTTGCAATATAGTCTTTAATAAAGTGCGGAACATGTGTGTTGTGTATACTCAAAGTACACAGTGCTTGCAAATATTATGATGGTCGGTCTGTAACAGCCGTTTTCGAGGAAATACATTAATGTCATTTCTGTGCGGTTTACTCAGGGGCGCTGTGAAAGGGTGAATCCACGTTAGAGCTATAATTGCTATGGCATAAATAATATCTGTTGGTTATATAATTGATATAAGGTTAGGGAACATGCGTGTGAGGTGATCCGGGTTGACTTTAATTAGTTCAGAAATCGCATCACAGTATTAAAGACTTTTTTCTAGACACCGCGAACAATTCAATGTGAGTTTATTCAATCACTCGCCAAATGGCTTACTTCGCATTTGCTTTTTATAAGGGTGACATAAGCCAATTTCGAACGAGATGAAAGGTATTTTAAATAACGGATAAAACATTTAAACAACATCTAAATGTTGTTTTCACACATCTAAGTTCTATGGATAAATAATATTCAGCACAATATACAACTACTAGCAGAAAAGCGACAGTGCAGCGTATTTCGTTACAATTTCATGCCATTATAAAGTGAAATGCAACGGCTTACTTTATAAACACGTCTTACTGATTAAGGCGCTTTTTGTCTTAAGCTGCATATTCGCGGACGACAGTCGAGGATTAGCGGCAGCGATACGCTTTCCAAAGAATTACATTTTAGAAGCTAAAAACACGGTGGGTGTTACTGTTAATGTTTCTCCGGGCACTATTTTGTTTTTCGCTCGGATCATTAACGCTTATTTCAAAGTTTATTTATTAACATTACCTGTTTTAAGATCTGTAATACAATTTTGCACAACACGGTTCTTATTTTACCAATGTGATTACAGTCGTTTGGAAACTGGAAAGTCTGTATATTCAGTACATCTAAAGTAAATTGATCTACAAACGTATTTCATTTCGCCCCGCTTCCCGCTGTCCGCCGTCCGCATGCTTCCACGTTGAGCCCCCCGCGGATTGACTCAGCCTCGCATCTGACACGACAGGCTCTCTTGGACGACATATTACTTTAAAATATCCCAGAGAAAACACTGATTTTATCGTATATGAAAACACGCGCTGACGACTCAGACAAACCACTAAAAGGTCCATAATAAAACACATTATAAAATCATCATCCCATACACAAAGCCATGGTAATTGCACATTTATCACGCTTCATGTGTTGAAAGGGATACAAATTTGCAATCAGTGATTGTAACTGTAATTAAATTCTATTAAAAGCCTTTGTAACGAATTGTCAAGCCCTCGTCAAACGAAACTTCATCAACAGGTTAAACGTTAATGTTGAGACGAAAACGTCAATAAAAATAATGAATATTTTTTTTTATTATTCACACACCATTAGGCACCTAATTCATATAAAATAGTCACTTTTAAATTGAAAGTAAGTTCTACAAAGCATGGTATTAATTGCACTAAGATTCTAAACCTTCCGGACACAATTCGTATAACTAACTCTATTATAGATTTTTATGATCCAAAACTTATCCAAAAGCTATTACTTGAGAAAACACCCAGCTTGAAAATAAAAATATATTTTCTTAAACAGGTGCTCATTCTTCACTATAATTATGGAATAGATTTAATGATCAACCTTGTATTGTTAAAAATAATTGAAATTCTTAACAATTAAATTCCTCTCCACCCACACGCATGCACTGTCTATTAGCAGCTATATGTAGGTGGGTCCCTCGGCTCCCGAGTCCCATAAATGCATAAAAGGGATGATTAATACGTGCGTATTTTGATCACGAAAATAGATGTGATGTGAAAGAAACCATAAATAGCCGAATGACCGAATGTAATGCCAATTCCGATTAATCCTTTTGAATCAGCACGGGCATAATGAGCGTTGGATGTATTCCATGAATACACATATAGTAATTAATGGAGGCTAGTTTTGTTACGGCGACACTAATTTGTGGTGTATGTGAAATGCGATTGATGGTTTTAATGCAAACAATATATTGTCCGCCCTTTGTTTAATACGATACAGGCACGGCGGATCATTTTACTGATTGATTAGGTATTCATGGGCAAAGCGTATTGCTTTATGACGCGTGCTTTAGATGTAAAGAAGCGGTATCTTTTACTAATTTTGCATACATTTAGGCTGGTATTGTATGTCGTCAAAGTATAAAATTTAACTGATCATAAAGTTTTTATAACGATGGAACAATGATATAAAATAAACATTAATTCTTGGCAAATAGCGGTAATGATAATAAAAACCTAATTAATAAAATAGTTTGCGTCCGTGAGAGAGCTTTGTAGATAATTTTAGATATTTTATTTTTGATAAATCAGAATGTTTTATTTATTGTCGTACCTATTATATCACTATAAGTGATACAGTTTACCTCAATACATCTCAAAACGAATGTACAAATACATATCAAAGCAAAACAATAACGCGTTGCAAAAAAGTAAATAAAACGCTACTTAACTATTATAAAGTAAGCATGATACACGAGTGAAAAGGTAATGCCTCGGAAACACACAATATCGTTCATTTCATAGACTCTAATAATTATGGAAGTGCATTACAATACCTCAACGAGGTAAAGCAACACGATCACAAAACCTTCACTCAGTGTTATAAATAAATCCCGAGCAAGCCGTCTGTCTGCTAATGAATTGATGATTGATTTTTATACAATAATGTAATGGCTAGGTAAGTATGATGAAACGTATGGCAATATTAAAACCATTTTATTCCGTTACTCAGACTTCCTTTGTGGTGTTTAAGGATAAGCTCTGTCATTGGTACTGCTGGTATTGTATTTATAATGCTTTGTTTATTTATATGTACTGCGATTGTGCATGTTATAAAATATGTTGTGGTTATTTTAACCACTGTTAAAGTTAATTGTTACTGTCTACCGATATATTAGTTATAGTAAGTATAAAGGAGAATGAAGTAAAATAATAAAAACACGATTCTTCAATCACGAATAAAATGAATCTAATCTTTTTTATATAAAAGTATCAATTATTATTATCTAATTCTTGGAATCGACTCCAACGATTTTTAAGAAATTAAATATTCAAGGGGGTTCAGTTGCGATAAATCGATCTAGCAAAGGCCAAGGATTCATTTAATAAATATAGAACAAGGTTTGGTCAGCCAGTAAATAAAAATTTAAAAAGTAATTTATTAAAAAATGGTAGGTAATATTATAATTTTAGCGACGAACAAAATTTACATTAGATGTAGGTATTCTATTATTAGCTGTTATTCACAATCCTTTTATATCTTTCGTTTGATCTACCTCATTGTGCATATGGAAGGTACATCATTGTAATTGCTGATGCGCTGGAACAATCTGGTAGGTAGGAGTTTTTTGATATTGAGCCAAAAATGTAGCCCCAACGTCATACTAGCACTCTGTTGCAGTAATAATAGTAATTCAATATTAAGAATAAAAGCTAGCATTTTTGCATCCAGACATATCTCATACATGCACGATCGTGTGCATTAAAACCTAGGTTTGTTCAAACATTTAACGCAATCAATTAATTTTCAAATTTCAATATCAAAACAAACATAACACGAATCCGATTTTGTTAATGCGTATTTAATTTCTCAAACATTCATTATTAATTTATTATATGTACAATTAAAACTTTTTTCATAGTTTTTCATAGCGGGCAACACGAAAGTTTTCTGAATAACAATTATAAACTAAAGGCATGCCCCGCGGGTGCGAAGTTACTTCTTATGTATTTCAGGTTTCTGTTTCACGATTAACTTCTTGATTATTTGATTTATACGCATTACCACCACCAATGTACCGAACTAAACTATTAAATCACGTAATAACATGGAATATGTTTTAAGATACATAATAGCTACAGATGCATTTAATTTTGTAGAATTTTAATGATAATGCGTTAGAATAATGCAGATGATTTCTTACAATTTTGTAGGGAAACACAATGTTGTAGAGCCTGAAAAGATACTTATTTTAAGAACATGAAACGAAAATAACACCCAATTTGTGTAATAGGGTAATTCCAAAAAAGTTACCGACTTTGCAGTGATATTAGAAACTATTTTATTCAATTATTCTAATCTCAAATATTGAATCGACTTATTTATCTACGTATTTATAACTACATATTATAAAACGAAGTCACTTTCTCTGTCCCTATGTCCATACATAGGTATGCTTAAATATTTGAAACTACGCAACTGATTTTGATGCTATTTCTTTTTATAGAAAGAGTGATTCAAGAAGAAAGTTTTAGTTTATAATTTATTAGGTTTTAGACAAAGTGGGCGAAGCCGCGGGCGGAAAGCTAGTTTTATTATGAAGCATTCATCACATAAATTCTCCCAATTTAACAGAAAATAATATGAAGTCATAAAAAATAGTTTATAATTAATTTTACAAACATATTAATATCTGTAGGTTGGCTGATAGAGATGTTATAGATGACTATGCCATACACGCGACAACTGCCCACTATTTCTTACTCATTCAACGTAATATGTTGTCTTCATGTTTACGTTATGGCTATCAATGTGTCAGGTTATATTTAAATAATTCCTCAACATAGTTTACAAATAATTTATTACTAAGAATATAATTGTATAAATATTATATTATGTAGGTAACTGTACCTATAGTACGTTTAGATTCTGTTAAAGTACTAAGTAGCTAAGCTTTATGTTTTGGGGAGAAAATGTTGAATGTAGTTTCGTCTACATCATACATCAATTTATATATAAACTACCCAACGTATAATAACTGACTATAAACTATATGCCCTTTTGTGTAGAAAAATTGCAAATCTCAGAACCATTCAGTCTATTAATATAAATTGCAGAGTTAAGCAGAATTTCGACATTTTGTTAATATGTAAAATATATTTTATGCGATATTCCTAAAATAAATTATGCCATACAGCTCTGTTTAAAAATTAATTATTTTCCCATTATTTTACGAATTCATATCCATCCAATATGCTTGTATAAAAGTACCATAAATTGTTTATGGTACTTTTTCCAATAATCCAAGTTATCAATTTAATAATACTTGTAACTAAATGTCAAATTATACTCTTTGATGCATACGTACAATTTAAATAAATATTTCAAAGGAATAATCATGTTTGTACATACATTTTATAGTTTCGAAATTGGTGGAATTAATATTAACTTCAATAATGATTTCATAATAAAAGGATAAATTTATTTGACCTCACTTTTAGAAAGACCTAATATTTGTTTTGAGTCGGAAAAGATACTTTATTCATAAATAGGATAAATATAGGTACGATTCAAGTACAAAATATCATATAAAAAAAATCAATTAATATTTCAAGCAGTAAATGTATAAAATTTATTTTACAGTATTTAACTAACTATTCAATTTATTGATTTACTGCAATTATTAGATCAACAATTATAAGTGCTTATATCAATTTATTGCCTATAAAATTTAACTTTTATTTAATTTCTAAAATAATATCTATCTAATAGAGACCAATTCAATCCGTCAATGTTTCCTTAACCATCAACTAATACGTCATTATTCTACACATTGTTTACTAATAAGTAATTTAGACAAAAAAAAACAATCACTGGCCTGGTAACCCTTATCTCCACTGCGTCAAAAACAACGTAATCTGGATTCCTTCCCGTGATTGATGGTGAGTTTTATGTGACACGCGCCGCTCCGTTGGTTGATCTTTAACAATTGGATGATAAAATTAACTATCAAACGCAAGACACCATTACCTACATGTCGTCCGTGTCAGCCAAAAGACCGAAATAGATAAAAGGAACTAGGTACCTATGTGCTACGGTATTCCGATTTGTATTACTTACATAATGTGTATTTATAACTCCACAACATGCATTGTCATAATATTTTCATGTTCGAGCTTACAATATTACATGTTTATAAGCAAATGTGATATCCGATCTATTGTTATGAAATTGTATTGGCACTAGCAGGTTGGAATATGATTACAAATAGTTGCGGTTTATACTATGCAATGATAGTTTTATTTTTCAAATAGTCTCTTCAATGATAAATTGAAATTCTATATCTAAGTCCTTTAGACATAAATATTAAATAGATCATATAGTTCCTGTAGGTTTAACTAGTACGAAAGAATTATGCAATATATTTAAACGTACCGCTATTAGATCTCCTCACCGCAAACTGCGGTATACTGCAAACCGAATATAAATACTGGCCATAGGTCATTACGTTAACGTTAACTGCTTTTCTAAGAGACAGTCACTGAAACCACTGAACTATCTTATTTCAGGTGCATGCCAATTATAGATCCGCTCGTAAAAGTAAACCATAAATACGTCTTCACCTTCTTTTAACTAAAGTAAACTTATCGTATTTGTTGTGAAATGCACTATACCTTTTTGTGTATTGATAATATTTTTCGCAAATAGATTAGATATGTACAATTACTACACTTTTATTGATTACTAGCAGTGCTCCGCGGTTTCACCCGCATTGCTCCGCAGCTCCGCTCCTGTTGGTCTTAGCGTGATGATATATAATAGCCTTTAGCCTTCCTCGATAAATGGGCTATCTAACACCGAAAGAATTTTTCAAATCAGACCAGTAGTTCCTGAGATTAGCGCGTTCAAACTAACAAACAAACAAACTCTTCAGCTTTATAATATTAGTATAGATAATTTTGAAAGGATATTTTTGGGTAGGTATAAAATTATTTTAGAGAGAAATATATATATTGATTCATAACAATGTATTATGAATCTATCAAAATAAAATTATATATTAATATATTCTTATTAAACTTTCAGATTTCGGAGTCACTGAAACGCCTCCGCGCCAGCAAGAAGATATCTCGTTTCTCTGACGACATCGACTTCGAAAACAGCGTCGCGAGCATCGAGAACCGCATGAAGATTTCCGACAAGATACTCGAGAGCGTGGGTCTCGGGCATTCAGAGGTATCCGGTGCTCGAAGGGCCTTGCAGGAAAACGAAGATCGCACAGAGAAACGTATCGCGAGACGATTGAACGAACGATTGAACGAGGACAACTCGCTCACTAAATGGACAGCCGTCAAGGACATCGATGACGAGTCAGCTGCAGTACAAAGAGCGAGGGCGACGAGGGCCCGCTTGTCTGACTTAGAAGACGAAATGTCAGAACTGAGCGAAAGGACCGCGGCCAGGGAGAAGAGAGCCGCCCGCCTCAGGGCCCTTGTGGCTGATGCCGAATCCAGCGACACCACCACCAGCGTCACCTCCTCCAAGGTCACCGTCCGTTCTGAACGAGAGAAGAAGCAAGTCACCTTTTAAACAAATTAGCACACATAACTTACGACCGAACTCTATACTGTAAACTCGTAGAGCTCAGTAAGGTTACAGGATGTTTTGCATTTGTCAATGTTAAATGTTGAAGTTGGTGTCTATTTTATACTTCTATATAGAATAAAATTATAATTACTTCGTTGGTTTTATTGAAGTGTACAGAATATTATTAATATACAAAATTTCAAGTAGTATCGGCCGGCGCCTTGAACCTTCTGAAGTTTCTATGTAGGCGTTAAAGTCGAATGAAATCTCGAGGTCTTAACAGGTTAATCCCTTACCTTACTTACCTTTGAACGCCGCCATGCTAATAATATTAGTGCGTTTCCAGAGTGGAAAACTGGGTTCTATCCTAATGTAGATTAGTTAAACATTAATGAAACTGTCTTGTACTTTAGGAAGTAAACTTATTATTAAACAGATTTGACATTATAACTGTCCAATTACATATGGTATTCATTAGGGCATGCACCCGGGTTTACCCGGTTCCGAAAAACCCGGGTAAACCCGGGTTTTTTGATGATCTTGAGAACCGGGTCAGAATAGTATGAAACCCGGTTCTCCCGGTTCCGACCAAAATATTAAAATATAAAGTTTTATTTATATTTTACTGCATTATTTTAACATATTTATTCTATCTGGCAACGTCAGACTCACGTGCATCGCGAATTTTCGTGCCACACCTCAAGCGTGGCTCTGATTGGTTGTCTAACCTTAGATGCTATAAATTTCCTACGGTTGTATTACCAAAAAAAAAATAGGCTTCGAAAATGACAAAAATTAGGCTACAAAAATATTTTTATTAGATTTGTCGTGAATTTGAAAAGCTGTTGATTTTACTGTTTCATATTACTTATAATGATCCAGTCATGTTTTTGTTTTTGGTATCAAGCTGAAATTTATATCGAATACTCAAGTCTTCGGTCCCTTGATGCTGTGAAAAAGTCAAACTCACAAGCCAACGCATCAAAAGATATAGCCGTAACGCCTTTAGTACACCTACGCATTCGTATGCGGCAGCGAGTCTCTGCGGAACTACTGCGTAGCGAAATGTCTGCGGAACGTTAGTACACAGCAATGTTTTCGCAACTTTTTCGCAATGATATGCCATTGTAATTTTCGACGACTGCAGGTGCAGACGTAATTTTTGTACGTATTTTTATAATCTGCGTGTCCAATTGCGTATAATACGGGATAATCTCGAATAGAATGCAAAAATAATTCAGTATTTTCGGCATCCATGGTGCGAAAATCTGTCCTCACCGACAGATCGCGAGCTGACGCATTGCGATGCGAAACATCACTAGCGAAACGTATGCGTCTGTGTAACGGCCATTTCGCAGGTCCTTGCGAAACAATACTGACAAAGACGCAACTATTTCATCTATCTATGTGCTAGAGTGAGACATATCATATGCGAAAACCTGCCACACTACTTACAGTTTTTTCGTTGTTTCGCTGCCGCATACGAATGCGTAGATGTACTAGCGCCTTTAGTACACCTACGCATTCGTATGCGGCAGATTATCCCGTATACGCAGTAGTTCCGCAGAGACTCGCTGCCGCATACGAATGCGTAGGTGTACTAAAGGCGTTAAGGCGTAAATGCTGAAAATTTTCGCAAATTTCGACATTCGCATGGGACTCAAAACCTACAGGGTACTTCTCATGAACACAGAGCCTTTAAATTTGGTAACAGTAACGTCTTATAACACAGATAAAGGAAAAATTGCTAGAAACATGAGAAACATAAATTTTAAAGTTACAACATTATAAAAAATAGGTTTGTTCGGAGCCCTCGGAGCGCGAGTCCGACTCGTACTTGGCTGGTTTTTTGCTTTACAGTTTGCAGTTAATGAATAAGGTTTAAGTTTATATGTGATATTATGATAACAAGGTACTTTGATAAATAAAGAGAAGTATTGAAATTTTGTTTCTTTATTAATTTAATAAAATAAGACACAAGCCGCGTAAAATAAAAGGCCCATCAGATACTTTAACAGTTACTTTTGTTTAATTTCGTATTTTTTCCGAGGTATTATAAAAGAACCGGGTAACCCGGTTCTACCCGGTTCTGAGGTCGATTTGGAACCGGGTTTCAGAAACTTGGAACCGGACTCGGTTCTGCATGCCCTAGTATTCATATATTTGTATTATCTTTGCTACCATATCAGAGAAACAATTTACATCTGTACAAATAGAAAATTTAAATGAAAATAACAATGTCTTTTCTTACGTGCTATTCAACGCAATAATCCCTTACTGTTTCCAGACATTGAAATACTAATGAGTGTTTCATAAATAAATATCTCATAAGTATTTAAGCCTGAGTAATACCTACTACTCATGAACCACTTGAATGTCTTAAAATACATTGATATTGAACACACATTAAATATATTACGAAAAGGATAGAATTGGAGAGGATTGTTAAGGAACTCGTATTGGAAAAATCTTACTCGTTACACCCGATCTTCTGTGAGTGTCCTCCAGTCCTGTCTGAGCCTGCACATTCGTACCTCAGTGACCATGGCTACCACATAACTAATTATTATTGGTATAACATTTGAGAAAAATATGACTGTTTTTCTAAACTAATATTATATAGAGAAATCATTTATGTTTGTGTATGTATTTTTGTAATGTTTTCAAGCAAAAACTACTAGATCGAATTCAAAAGTTATTTACCAGCAGAAAGCTATTTTTTAAGTTACATAGGCTATATTATACTATTATTTCTTTTTATCCTATCCATTCGTATTATAAGTAGAATGGTTTATTGAAAAAGAAAAAAAAAAGGAAATAATTTTACAATTTTATTGTATACCTATTTGAGCCAAAGAAACAGAATACATGCATTCACCGTTCAAGAAAGTCACTTTCTCTGTCCCTATGTCCCTATATCCCTGTATGCTTAAATCTTTAAAACTACGCAACGGATTTTGATGCGGTTTTTTAATAGATAGAGTGATTGAAGAGGAAGGAAGGAGTAAATAGGTATATACCTAACTTATTAAGTTTAAGTCAAAGCGGGCGGAAAGCTAGTACTTAGGTATTCTTATTTAAATGTTTGGAAAATTAATATGATGTAGATAATAATATCAACTGTTAATTGAATGATTTAAATGAGATTTGAAGAAAATAGTATTTCAGTTTAAATTGAAGAAAATCTCAACTTCGCTATACTTAATATTAGGAAAAGTGTTTTTAACCGACATAATGATATCGTCCATAAATACTGATGTTTTATGAGTTTGTAATTAATTCCGAAGCGAGAGCATATTTTAATTAATTTACTACAATCTACAATAGATCTTGACAGACTTGACTTTAATCTAATCTTTAATCTTAATATATATAAATCTCGTGTCACAATGTTTGTCCTCAATGGACTCCTAAACCACTTAACCGATTACAATAAAATTCGCACACCAAGTGCAGTTCGATCCAACTTGAGAGATAGGATAGTTTAAACATGTAGGTACCACGGGCGAAGCCGGGGCGGACCGCTAGTAGAAGTATAAAGAATACCAAACCTCCCATTTTTTTTTAAATCATGAGGATTGAATTATACGCCATCTTTTGGATTTTATCTAAACAAGTGGAGAGATTTTCAATAAACTCGACCCATGCTAATTTCAGTTTTTCTAAACAGTGCTCACTAAGAATATATTGCCAACATTAGGTACTAGATGTCATTAGAGGTAAAGATGAAATCAAAAGGTAGGTACAGTACTCCAAAAGTGATAATGCGCATAGAAATCTTCGTCACTGTTCGGCAACTGTCATATTCCCGGAGCGTCCGAAGACGATATGTATATAGAGTGGTTAAATGCATTTTCTTCATGCATAATTTAGTAAAATTTGTTTAATAAAATGTTTTGTGCTAAAAGAGATTAATATTGATTTGTAAGTAACGATTTTGTTTCGATAATTCCTTGTAAGTAAATAGCGAGGATAACCCCACGATTGCGAATATATCTTTGTTGGATTGATTTACATGGAAAATGTTGTAGTACTTTTAAAGTGTCTTACTGAAGCTGGTGTAATGATGAAAGAAAAGAAGGTTAATTTTAACCTTCTTTTAACTACACTAGATTTATATTGTAAAAAATATAGTTTAAAAACACAGGTTTACGTTTAAATCGTTGAAATCTTATCATTAAAATCTCAGTTCAAAAGTATTTACAGTACTAATCATTCCACAATATTAATATCTACAATAACAAAAAAACAATCAGAATCAGGGACTATCTTTATTTCTGACATTGTAGATACATCGGAACTTTCGTTATGCTCTTCTTCATTTCCACTTGCCCTACTGCCATCACCTGTGTAAATAATCATTTCATCGATAAATTCACCTTTAAAAACAAAATCAAGAAGGGTACGTAATAGCAGCTCTATATAATTCTACACAGAGAGAACACGTGCAGTTACCACCAATATATAAAGACGACTGACGGATTTTTGAGTTTTTTGACTGACAGGCTACCGCCCGAATTGTTTTCGATTGTGTATGACTGTGAATTGACTTTTATTTCTTTTGAACAAGGTGTAAAATGCAAGTGCATTGTTTAGGGCTCTTACGATTCAATGATTCGGGTGTTTTTGGAAATACGACAATTAGCGAAGATTTGCATGCTCATTATTAATTTTGGAGTACTGTAAGTATATGCTTAGTAAAAGTAAATTAAAAATAATATTTTGTTGTTATTTTTGTGATCGGTACTATACTTTATTTCAATCTACGATTATCATACGAATATCAGTTAGTGATCTTAACTTATGTTGAAACCACTATTGATTTATGAAGTAATTTATAACTAATTCGGTAGATGGCTCTACTACTTACATACCATTTACAAACAAACAACAAACAAACAAAAATACTTTATTGTGCACCAATAAATAAAAATTACAAAAGTAAATATATAAAATAAATAGACACAGTTGAGCACAACAGGCGGTCTTATCGCTAAGACAGCGATCTCTTCCAGACAACCTGGTGGTCAAGGAAAAACAGTGTAAGTATTAGTATTTACCTACGAATCATAAAATAATATCCACTTGCATCGTTTATTATCCTTGCAGAGTTAACAAACAATAACTTAAAAACATAACTGTATATAATATACACATTCTATATATTTCAATAGTAGGTTGTTATGCCGAAGCCATCACTGAAGGCGGCTCGACAGAACACCGTGGAGTTTAGTCGGTAGTTCTCTGAGTAGCATTAAAATAAATATCAAACTAAAACTGAAATTTTTATCTATTCAATTTGACTTCTTCTAGAAGCCATTTGAATCGTCATAACATAGTTTAACCATTTACCACATTTAAAACATATAAGAGACACATTCTAAAAAATAATTTAACTCATTACAAAATACAGCATCATCTACTTCAAAGAGTGAAAGATAGAATGTAAATTACATACAAAACACACAGAACTGCATAATAAATATACGTTATATTTATACGTTAAATGTTTTTGGAATTTACATGATACACTGTTAAATCTAAAATTGTGCTCGCTTTATATTTACACAGCAAATTTCTCATTAAAAGTTTCTCTTTGGAAATTAATGCAGCATGTTAATAAGTACCCAAATAGCCATTTCACGATACAAACTTCACGCAAGAAGCGATCTGAAACTGAATATAACTTTTGTACTCAAATTATATTATGACTATTCATGGATTTTTTACTATAAGTAAATACCTTTGGCGGAAAATTTTTTTATTGAAAACACATTCGGCTTGTTTCTGAAGTTTAAAATATGTATATTTAAAATCCAGGAACTTTTACTATATCTATAGGTAAACTTAAAAATCAGTTTCATATCTATGAATAGTTTCAAAGATTATGTTTATAAAAGAATGAAGCTGGCGAATCAATCCATTCGAATGTTTAAGACACTATAGATGGCGTTGCAGTAGTGAAAATTACAAAAGATATAAATGCAAGGAAACAAAAATATATCTATAACGATTTTCCATTTCCATTGAATTGAATAAATAAACTACGATACAACACTAAAGAAGATTACAAAACGAGGAACACCTATGTTCTTACAACCACTTTACAATGATATTTCATTTAGCTGCCCTGATGGCTTGTAAGCATCGCTTCTACGAAACCTTCCATTCGTATAGAAGTGGCTTTCTACAATTTGCAAATAATAATCATATTACAGGATTCTCGCAACTGCGCGAGCGAGCATTTGTTTCGATGAAATGAGCTATATCTCCTCAAGTCCTCATCTAGTCCTTGAGACAACAATATCAATCACTGAGCGTACGTAGGTATTACAAATTGTAGCACGGTGTAAAATATCTTCCATTGTCTCAAATATACTAGAAGACGCTTGTATATTAGAACCCTGTGAGAATGGAGACTAATTAGCGGGGTATTTGATCGTCTCACATTATACACAAATTAATTTGATGGTACTTGTCGAATAAATACCGACACTAGTGTGTGTTAAGCGACTTATAACTTCATAGACGTTCTGGTTATCTAGGAACACTTGGAAGGGAAATGGTTCTTGGTAGGTCTCTACAATTTAACGTATAAAAGCTCGTTAGTTGGTATGGATTCGAAGAATAGCAGTCTGTACTGCATAATATGTTTTATTTATGTAATAATAGTACATAAGGTATTTTTCTAGGTTTTTTATTTTTAATACTCAGTCTCGTAATTATAAGTTGGATATGTTTCGCATATATGAATGAAGTGGAAACCAATATTTATCATAAAATTGCTAACTATATTATAATATTACCAAAGCAATCATATAAACCAGCATCGACGACGTCATATTGTTATGACGTCGTTGATGAAAGCCAAACAGAAACACCCAAAAAATCGTAACGTAACCTACAGTATATCCATGACGTAAACGCTCATTCGAATGACCTGAAAAATACTTGCCAATTGCCATATCATTTTATCAGGATAAATTTTATAGCAATAACAGGAAACAATCATTGTAACATATGCTACTTATAAACTACATATACTACATATATCACTAGAACTCAAACAATTCTCAGAGAGCTATTTTAGAAAAATTAACTCTCAACAAATAAGCTTGCAAAGGGTACGATTATAATGAAACCTGAATCTAGAAAGGAATTTAATTTTTCTGCAAGCTTCTTTGCTATTTAAAGTTCATTTGATATCACGATAATAGAGATACATTTTCTGTTATGGTAAATAACATTGTAGTAATTGTGAATAATATGTTTGAAAGTAACAACTAAAGTAATTGGTATATAAACTACAAATATTTTAGTCGAGACGATGATGTTTTTAAACTCCACTGAAGGTAACAAGCATATTAAAACTCACGTCTTAATAAATATAAATTAAGACTTTTTCGAAAGGGACTTCGCATGTTTAACTAATAGAGCGTATTTTAACTACATGCTTTTACGTTATATTATTTTAAGGTATATTATTCCAATACATATTATCTTTTAGCCGCTCGTATGCTTTAGAAAAAAAAAATGACCCCTTGCTTTGCTCCGTGCATCCACAGTTGCAATAACACGATCGAAAATCTTGTTTCGTGCAACTGTGGTTGCAAAGCGACTTTCTTATTTCAATTGATTATAAACTCTATTTCATACAAAATAAATGAACTCAAATTTCAAACAGACGTCGCGTCGCTATAATTTCAAAGGTGTAAGGTCATGGATACACGTTACAATAGAAATAAAATTCGCATGTGAATTGGCGCGTAGAGCGAGGCAATCTAATTGAAGCCAAATACATCAATATTTTTGTTTCAGTGACACCGATCAGCTGACGGCTAAATTGACGATTATAATATTTATAGGGGCATATAAAAGAATTGTTCTCGTAAACACGATAAAATATATTATGAACAATTATACAATTCTTAATTATAATTCTTAACTCTTGCAATGCTATAAAAAGTATTTCAATGAATTGTAACTTTAATTATATTTTATTAATATTAAATCAACTTAATTAATAATGTGTTTGAAACTAAAAACTTAACATGGAGTTTTCATTGACGCAAGTAAGATACCTTGGGTACCTACCTATCGGGAAAGAATTAATAAGCTAAATAGAAGACTTTATAATCACAACATACATTAAAAAACAAATATTGTTCCTGTTCATATCTGCTACACCTTTATAAACCCACTAGCTTTCCACCCGCGGCTTCGCCCGCGCAGTCAAAGAAAAACCCGCATAGTTCCCGTTCCCGTGGGATTTCCGGGATAAAACCTATCCTATGTCCCGGGGTAAAAAGTAGCCTATGTCCTTTCTCGGGTATCAAAATATCTCTATACCAAATTTCATGCAAATTGGTTCAGTAGTTAAGGCGTGATTGAGTAACAGACAGACAGACAGAGTTACTTTCGCATTTATAATATTATATATTAGTATGGATATTCAAGCAAGACTGGACTTAATAGCGACGAAAAGATAAAAATTCATAATATTATTTGCAAAATTTTATGATAATTATCATTGCAAGTACTTTAAAAAGTAATGCCTCATTAATAAAGGATTATTCCGACTTGTTAAAACTATTTGAGGCTCAGACTTCTAGAAATCAGTTAATATGCGCCTTTATCCGGAACGATATCTGCTTTCGACGCCTCGGCTATCTTGAAGGAAGGGATCTTTCCATCATTTGGTTGCGTGTAGACTGCGACGACCACCCTCGCGTCTATGCGTGCCTATACAGATCCCATAGCGGTAATGAGGAAACCGACCGACTCATTGAGCATATTCAATCGGCGGCAGATACCATGCTCAATCAGATACCCTGCGCTGAAATTATAGTCCTTGGAGATTTCAACGCCCATCACTCAGAATGGCTTAAGTCCCGAACAACTGACCACGCAGGTAAATCTGTTTTCGACTTTGCTCTTGCCTATGGTCTTACTCAATTGGTACAATCGCCAACGCGAATCCCCGATGTTGAGGATCATACGCCTTCCCTGTTGGACCTACTGTTGACATCTCATCCGGATGGCTATGAGGTCCATGTCGATGCCCCTTTAGGCTCATCGGACCACTGCCTAGTGCGGAGTGTAGTGCCAATCTCGCGCTCTCCACGGCGGGAGCGTATTGGCCGCCGTCGCGTTTGGCACTACAAGTCAGCAGATTGGGATGAGATGCGTACATTCTTTTCGTCCTATCCCTGGGGCCGTGTTTGCTTCTCGGCAGACGATCCTAGCACCTGCGCTGACTCTGTCGCCGATGTGATACTTCAGGGCATGGAACTTTTCATTCCGAACTCTGTTGTACCCATTGGTGGCAAGTCCCAACCTTGGTTTGGTCTCTCTTGTAAAACGGCATCACGCCGAAAACAAGACTGTTACCAGGCCTGGGCCAATGCACTCGTGTCTAGTGACCCGAACGCCCGTATACTTAAGAGAGAACTAAACTCGGCCTCTAGGTCCTTCAAAAGAGCAATTGCAAAAGCAAAGTCAGAGCATATTGCTAAGCTTGGCGAGAAACTTGCCCGACTTCCTTCGGGAACGCGCGCCTTCTGGGCACTCGCCAAAGCTGTGCAAGGAAATTTCTGCAAGCCGTCACTACCATCTCTGCGCATGGAAAATGACTTGTTGGCCCACACGGCAAAGGAGAAAGCCGATCTTCTTGGCTCCCTTTTCGCCGCAAACTCGACTTTGGATGACATGGGAAACTCGCCGCCTACCATCCCGCGGTATGAGGGCGCTATGCCGGACATCCGGTTCACCCAGAGCGCTGTGCGTAAAGCACTTTCTGCCCTAGATGTCCACAAGTCGAGTGGCCCCGACAGTATTCCTCCAATTGTGCTGAAGATGTGTGCACCTGAGCTAGCACCGGTCCTCACGCGACTCTTCCGGTACTCCTACTCCACAGGCGTTGTCCCGAATTCATGGAAGACAGCGTTAGTGCACCCAATCCCGAAAAAAGGCGATCGCTCTGATCCGTCCAATTACCGACCTATAGCAATCACATCTTTGCTCTCCAAGATAATGGAATCTCTCATTAATCGCCAACTACTGAGATATCTGGAGGATCACCAGCTGATTAGTGACCGACAGTACGGTTTCCGTCGCGGTCGCTCAGCTGGTGATCTTCTTGTATATTTAACTCACAGATGGGCTGCAGCGATTGAGAGCAAAGGTGAAGGCTTGGCTGTCAGTTTGGACATAGCGAAAGCTTTTGATCGGGTTTGGCACAAAGCGCTCCTAGCAAAACTTCCATGCTATGGGCTTCCTGAGAGACTGGCAAGTGGGTAGCCAGTTTTCTCACAGAGCGTAGCATGAGTGTCGTTATC
>CAJQZM010018229.1:0-12150 GCA_907164665.1 Colias nastes | reverse complement strand
TGAGTAACAGACAGACAGACAGAGTTACTTTCGCATTTATAATATTATAAGTATGGATTGTATGTATTACTAGCAATCCGCCCGCTGCTTCGCCTGCGTTATTTAACGTAGCGTAACTTTAATCGAGAACCGCGCTACCCATTAGTGAAAACTATGAAATTCGGTGTAGGAGTTTTTGAGTTTATCGCAAGCAGACGGTTAGAATCGGCTGAGGACTATTATAATATGTAGTGATAAAAACACTTTCAATTATATTGTCTTCCTGCAAATTTAATATTAATATATTCATATCATGCTCAACTGCAAGGTCCTATATCTTATATCTACACGTTTATCAAAATTCGGCGAAATTAATTCCAAATTTTATAAACAGGCAAAAATAGATTAGGATAAACTACGTTGTTTTAAAATATTCATACATTAAAAAAAAAAACAAGTTATTACATTTCAATATTAAATAACTAGCTGTACCCCGCGGTTTTACCCGCATTGCTCCGCTCCTATTGGTCTTAGCGTGATCAGTGATGGTATAATAGCCTATAGCCTTCATCGATAAATGGCCTATCTAACACTGAAATAATTGTTCAAATCGGACCCGTGATTCATGAGCACGTTCGAGCAAACAAACTCTTCAGCTTTATAATATTAGTATAGATTAAATAATGTATTTTCTTAGGTTAAATAATAAAGTGTAGCTTCAGCTGAAGTTGAAACAATGCATGTGCTAAATCAATATTTCTTGACACAGATGGCGTGTGAAGGATGTACGCAATGTTGTCGATATTTTTTTAATACACATATCGACTTATACGATATTTGATCACTTTTGGAATTTAGATTTGGACAATTCTATTTCATGATAATTTTAATGATTTATTATTGTAGTATAAGCACTCATCAATTAGTCGCTACAGTTACGAGAAAGACGAGGATTCGATTCTTGCCCCGCGAGTAATTTTTGATCTACTTTTATACGGACTAAAAATTTATTGATTACAGTTTGTCGATGTGAATATAATATTTAAAGTTATTGTTCAATACAGGATACTTACGTAGTTTATTGCGTTTGTGATTATGTTTGTCCGTTACAGTTAATCATATTTCCTCAGACATTCTCCTCTTATATTGAAGTTTTTCTCAAGGATTTGAATGTATAGTATACGGCTTGTATCCTTGATGTAGTTGGTTATACAAGTATTTGATACATGATAGTATGATATTTATGTAACAAACAATAAATGATTTGAAAGCTGTTTAATAATTATAAAATGTTAGTGTACATATTTTCAGTGACTAGATATTACGTATAACAACTATCGAGCCGGCTTGTTACAGAAGAATTTTGAATAATTATTGACAAATACACTTCGAGAATATAATTCGAACGGTCTTCAGGTTTAAACCAGTTTTAAAGAAAAGTTGTTTAAAAATAAAATCTATCGATAATCGATAATATAGAAAATTCCACAACACTAACTTTGTGTCATCAACTGACATTTACCACATTTACAGAGTATACATTCTTATGGTAATGTTTGATTCACGTTTTGTCTTGCTTGTCTAAAGTGCTAATTGTCTGATGTAAGATTTATTTTTGTTATGGCGGCATATGTTACACCTGTAATAATTGTTTTGAGTAATTTATGCAAACATTGTGTCGTATTTTAAGTATGGCGGATTTGTCTTTAATGTTTTAGTTTTAAAGAAAATTGTAAAATATCATTGAACAGAATATCTCCTAAGTATTTCGAAATAAAATTGAAATAAACAAAGAATTTAATTCGTCAACTTACCATGAAACTTCTATTTGAAAACGAAAGTTCTAAAATTTTTAAATGGAACGATGACAAAGCCGCGTCTACACCAAATATAGTTCAAATAAATCGTGTGGATGACGCATAAAGCACCATAGCTGATCGTGCATCGCACATTTTTTGCGCGCGAAAGTTTGACAGGTGAATCACGACCGCCATCTTTTTGTCGGACAAAAAATAATAAAAAGGAAGTTGGAATGATGGAAAATGTACCTATTGTTATATTTTATAGAAATAAATGATGCTGCGAATAAATCAAATGTTATATTTAGGTCAAGTGGTTGCTTTGACATCCAATAGGTGTCAAGTATTGACAAGGCCTTAATTATTGTTTGATTTCATTGAGTAGAATAGAAGACAAGAGAAGAAATAATTTGGTATTGAAAACGCCATGCAGGAAGCACATTTCACTTAATAAATTAGTAGTCAAAACTAGTTTTTCGGCCACGGCTTCGTCAACAAATTATAAACCTACCTTTTGAACATTTATCTATTTAAAAAAACCGCATTAAATCCGTTGCGTAGTTTTAAAGACCTAAAGCATTTAGCATACATAGCTTAGGGACAGATAGACAGACATCGGCACCGGCAAGCGACTTTGTTTAACACTATGATGATTATATAGTATGTTTTAAAAGTAGATAACACACAATATAAGCGTTATTAAATCAAGCAATTCATTAAATCAACTTTAAACAGCATATAAATACAGTAGGATAGTGTGGGCGAAGCGTGGGTCGGCTTGACACATCCGTGTTAATATTATCTACAAAGTTACATGTGTGTTAGTTGATGTGATTTATATTTTATACTTTAATTGATTATTTTATGGCATTAAATTGGTTATAAATGTAAATAAAAAATGATTTAGTATTTAATTTGAAGTGAAACTTCTTTAATCGCGTTGAGAGTAAAATTTCAAGATCGTTTTTGGCCAAAGAAGTTTCACATCTGACAAGTATGCTCGGCACACACGTTCTTTTTTTAAATAAGTGCGTGTATACAAAACCGCGCGTAAACTAGTCTAAAAATGTATGGAAAAATACACATTTTTTTCTCACGTCAGATTCGTTTTTTAAGATTATGTCATTGATGTAAATGTTCTACGTGTTATAAAAAACGGACGAAGTCGGAGGCTTTACATTAGTCATTTATATGACATTTAAACTAAATTTACAGCGGTTACAAATGTGTTTCCGACTCATAAATAACGAAGAAAATTGCATACACTTTCTCTTAAATGTACGTATACGAGTAATTTCTAGAACAATAAAATGGTTTTATGTTTTTTTTTTAGTTAAAAAAAGATTTATGATTAAAAAGCCGCTTTTTTATTTTCCTTTTGGTGTCAAAATGGTTATATTGATTTTAATAATATCAAAGTACTTAAAAACTAAAAAAGGGCTTGGTTACACAGGGGAACTTTAGGTTCGCTTGCGATCACTTGAAGTGTGCGAGAGGAAAACGAAGGGTTGAAAGCACATAATACAAATTATTGAGTTGTATGATATAATATAATGTTATAACAGGTAAATAATTATTAAGTTAGTATGTTATTACTCTAAGTCTTTAGCTACAAGATTTAAAACTTTAGCATCTGTGTCTGTAAAAATAAAGTTGTCTTTGTATAGGTATAAGTTCAATAAATAACTAAACCGAAGGAAATATAAACAGACAAAATATTCACATTAACAGGATAAATATCATTGTGAATGATAAACGATGTGCGTTACCCAAAAACGGAATTAAAAAACAAACTTAAGTTGCCATAAATTATTCCCTAATTTCGAACTAATGTAACACAAACAATAGAGTAAAGTGATAAAGTGCATAAACAAAGTATAAAGCATAAACAATAGAAGTGAGACGTGAAATCTGGCGGAAGCTATCCTGGTGCGCGGGAGAGGGCAACGCTCTATGAGTCAGTTACAACCTTATGCGATGATACACGGTCAGCGGTGACGTATCATAATCGAGTGTATGGTGTAGACACGCCTTTACAGAACGTGTTTGAAAAAATATTGCTGTTTCTTTTTTAATTGTCTATGGCTATTTTTTTATGTATGAAACAAGAAGCTTATATCTAATACACTGGAGATTGCACTATGACCATTAACTTGTAACAAGAAAATATGACCTAGAATGACGTCAGTCATGTTTTTTGTCTCTTTCTGTCGAGTGACCACGCTGGTTTGTAAATTCAGAATTTTTCAAAATAGAAAAAACTAAAAATCATGGTCTATAAATAATAACGACATAGGTATATTTTTAACAGTATTTATATTATACCTAATATTATGGTCATACTTTATAGGTACATACAATTTTAATTGGTATAGAATGATAGTTTTAAATAACTTTTGGCTACAAAGCTTGGATATGAACCGATATATAGCATTAACATCCTTTGTAAATAGAGGAAAGTTGTGTTTTGCATCAGATGCTGTTTACCAAATTGTAAGCTACTCAGATCTTCTTTTTAAACGCGTTGCTTCGACGGGTCAATTTCAAGCCAAAATCATCAAAGAAAAACTGTTTATTAGCAGCCTTGCACAAATTTCAGCTAACTTTACAAAGTTTATTTTTCAAAAGGTATTTTTTTCTGGGTCGTAATCCTCAGTAACCTTGATGGGCACATATATTTCTTTTTATTTTACTTTTTGGAAAGCTGAAATACGTAAAACAAAAAAATATAAGGTAAGTTAAAAAAGTATAAATTTCAATGTAAAAACGAACAATCTTATAACTACATGTGAGTGCAATACCGATGTCGTGTGTTGTTTCATTACTAGTAACACTCTTTAAAATGGTGTTCTAAATTTTCATCATAATATTGTTATTACAATTTAATCTCTTCGCTATCCATAAAAACTCGTCATCATGGTTACCTTACTTGTTAAATTTGTTTATTGAAAACTTGTTGAAAAATGATAAAGTATTAGGGAAATAACAAATTTAACAATGACTGCTTACTAAAATGATGCTAAATTAGACAATTTTTGCCATTGAAATGATTCTAAACAGGTAAATGCAGGAGTATTGAGGAATATTGTAAATAACGTAAATATACACTTGCCTGTGAAATTCTATGCCAGAATTTGGTGTCCAAACACTTCTGCAATTTTGCACAATACAATGCATTCTTTATATTCGGAAAATATTAGTGATGGGCCGAATGTGGATTGAACCGAATTCGAACTTCGGCCGAACATTCGGTACATGACAACGCCGAATTCGAACTTCGGCCGAACTTCCCGCCTTTTATTCAACGAGTCATTCATGTTATGATTACCTAACATTATGTATGATTAAAAATAAATAATTATTTCCTTTTCATACCTAATTCTGCGTTTTATTTTATTAAAATAACTAGCGACCCGCCCCGGGTCGCAATGCTGATACTAAAATATGTCGGCGCAACGACGATAAACGACTACCGTCAAACTACTAAATAATTATAACTAGCTAAAGTTTACTTTGATCTTTTTAAATAAGTGGTTGATAAATGTAATGAAATAATTAAATTAACAAAATAATTAACGTTTGTTAAAAATGATAAAAATTCATTGTAAAAATTTGAGTTGCAACACTCAAACTAAATCTTGTGAGTCATGGTTCGCTTTAAATACGAGCGCCCGACGGGACAGAGCACATTCACGCGCCGGCCGTCGGAGCGTTCGGAGCTCTCTCTATAATTTCCACGTGGATTAAAAAGGCAGTAAAATACCTACGGGCGTTCTACTTCGAGTATGAGCGCCTGCTCTGATGATGTTGACGTCAGCATCGCTGACGTCACTCTTTTTAAAAATTGCCTTTGGGCCCTTCTTCCGTCAAATATATACTACAGAAAAACTGTGAACGTTGTATATGTTACCGGAAATGTATGAAATCAAGGAATTGTATACAATTCCTAGGAAATGTGTACAATTCCGATACCATTTAGGAAATGTATAAAATATTGTTTAAAAAACTATTTAATGCATGCATATCCTAGGAAATGTATAATCTTCCTAGGAATTGTATACAATTCCAATAACGTATTAGGAAATGTGTAAAGTAAATGCTTTCTGTAATAAAACACGTTGTTATTTTTTTTTATTATAGCTCTTATTGATACAATCGGGTAACAGTCATACCGTAAAATTGTAATAATATTATGTTCATATTATTATCTTACTAATTAACATTTTAAAAATCAACTATCTAACTTTTAACGTAAATATCACAAAATCAACTTATATTTATTCTTATAAAATCAAATTTTCATTTGGCAAGTAATCAGTCCCCTCGTCCCGCTGTCCCCGCGTATATTTGGCGCAGTCGGATTGTATAATCCGCCGTATTACATTACGGCTAGCTGTTTTAATATGCCGAAAATTCGTCTTTTTCCAAAATTCTACAAAAAGACGGTCGCGAGCCGACGGAGACCCACTTCGTGGGGCTCCTATTTCTGTGTAGTTTTAAAAAACACGAACCTAACCTAACCCACCCCCTTATCCAAACCAAAAATTTCTGATTACGAATTATCGGCATAGTTACTACAAAATGCCGACCGTTTGTAAACGGCCAGATTATATACAATTTGCCTGCGACATATCAATATCTTAAATGTTTTACATTTCCGATAGCTATTTAGGAAATGTATAGATTTCCTAGGAAATGTGTATAAAATAATTTATTTCACACATTTCCGTGCGATTTTAGGAATTATATACATTTCCTAGGAATTGTATACAATGACGGATTACATACATTTCCGGTAACATATATAAAAACATAGCGGCCCGCTCCGGCTTCGCACGGGTAAATAATATATAGCCGGGCGGCCGGCCGGTACCGCCGCAAACGCTACGTCCCGCAATTTTTAAATCTGTAATATCTTCGAAAATATCATACGGTGTAAAGGGCCATATACCTAGATCTATATTAAATGAACAATGTATTCAAGGTATTTAATTGGTTAAGGATTAATGCTGTATTGGTTAAAATCGCTTTGAAAATTAGCCATTATTTGTCGTAAAAAGTAAATGACAAAAAAAAGTTATTGTGGGTTATCCATAAGAGATAGACATATACCATCACGGACTTTTCTGTAGACCTTTTCAATGTGTATAATACTTAGTACATTATTTTGATAAAACTCGTAGGGTTCAGCCTGCGTTTGCAATGTAAGCGGAAAACATGTAATTTTTTACGACATCACATTAGAAACCTCAAAAATAGCAGTACTTCTCCACTATTTAATGGATGTTATTATACATATAAACCTTCCTCTTGAATCACTCTATCTATTAAAAAAAACCGCATCAAAATCCGTTGCGTAGTTTCAAAGATTTAAGCGTACAAAGGGACATAGGGACAGAGAAAGCGACTTTGTTTTATACTATGTAGTGATATAATTCCATTGACTTTGAATACTCAAGAAATAATAAAGTTTGTGACTTCATAAGACATTTCACCTAACTAAACCTATAATTAAATAAATTATTTTAATTGAATATAATTATTATCGATGCTCTCGCAAGGGATATCAGCGTGATATGTATGTATGCTGGTCCACCTACTACTATGACGATGATGTAACGAATTTCGGCCGAAGTTCGGTATTATGAACCGAATTTCGGCCGAATGACGAAATTCGGTTTAATGTGCCGAAATTCGGTTAAAACGAATGTGAAACGAACTTCGGCCCATCCCTAGAAAATATTCATTAAATAAGCAACAATATTAACTTAAATATTCGAAGCGACGCAATTTTTTTGACACACATGCCATATTGACAAAGTGAGAGTTGCTACAATTTTATTATGGTGACTACCCATAATCAGGGAGTATCGCTTTTTAATAATTGGTTCAGATACTTATTTTATTTAGCATAAATAATAATTGTCTCATCCAACAATGCTTCTGAATGACGTTGTTGGCAATTTATCAACAAACTCATGTACAAAAACTAACCTTTTGCACAGAATATTACAGCATACATAGTAGCCTTGGGAAAACTTCGTATTAACAGTGGCAATACCAAGTTAGGTGTGAAAGTGATAAAAAACATGAACTGGGCAATATTTTCTTGTTACACGTCAATGTTCATACCGAAATCTCCAGTGTATTAGATAAAAGCTTCTTGGTATGAAATTTAAGACTGTCAACTGTCATTAATCAGAAGAGGTTCGATCTATTTTCAAAAAATCTTTAAAAATAGTAATAGTGTGAATCGAGTTAAAAATATTTAATAAACATCATCGTTGAGTCTAAATACGACTGTGAAAATGAAGACAAGACAAACTACAGTGAATTAAGTGATCAAACTGAATATTAAACTACGAGGTAACGGTGCTTTAAATAAACTTTAAACAACTTTGTGTATGTTACGCTGACAAACTTATTTTGTTTATACTGGAATACAATTTCGATACCGCAAGATATTTTTCACAAATTTACACATACAGAACTAGATTACAACAATTTCATAAAAAGAATTTATATATTTAAATTAACGTTTGACGCTGAGACAAGTAATTGTGACAACTGACAAGTGACATCTGAAGTGAACGACAGATTATCTATGACTCGACTAATAATTATAAGTGTTGTCATAAAGAAATATTGAAATAAAATCAAATAATTATAAAAATAAAAATAAATATATATAATTATAAATTAATACCCAAACAGAAAATATATATATTATTTATCTATAAAGAACAGATTACAATCTCTTGAATTCAACACGCACTTTCGATAATTATAACTTTGCTGAAAACGAATACAAATAATAAATGTGTGTGTATATATTACAATAAAATAAAAAGATATTTATACATAATATTTAAATACATACTTACAATGGATACTGAAAATATAACATACAGAAAAAAGAACAAAAGCAGGTCGTTGGAAAATATTAATTCACTACAAAACATGTATGATAGTGAGGAGATGTTATCATTCAGTGACAAATCAGACGATAGTCTAAAATCCTTACCTAACCTAAATGTGGAGTCGGAATTAATACAAAACCTGAAACTTGATATAGAAAACCTGCGTGTGCAACTACTATCAGCTCACACAGAAGTAGAAAACCTAAATCTTGAAAATATAAAACTTAAAAGAGAAGTTGAAAAATATAAAAATAAAATTTCTTTATTTGACAAACTCAGTTTTACAAATACACATACACCTAAAAACTCATCTGAAACTATAAGAAGTAGAACTTCTCTAAAAAAATATACTAAAAGAGTGTCAATTAAAACATTATCAGAAAGTAAGTGCAATAAAACCCTAAGTTACGGAGACGAAGATAACATTAAAAACAACAATAACAATACAACTTCAACACAAATATTAACGTCAGAAAGAAAAAATATACCGGAAGGCCATAGCAACAAAGGTGACGACGAAACTGGAAAAAAAGGAATTAACTCTAAAATAACACAACAAAATAATTATCCTAACACAAATAGAAGAGCAAAAATTTTTATATTTGGGGACCAACAAATAATTGGTTTATCAACAAAAATTATAAAATCTAGGGAGGGACAATGGAATGATAATTATAGCGTAGTATCTTTTGTAAAGCCTTATGCACTATCAAATGAAAGCCTTAAAATGTCTAATACAATATATGAAATAAAAGAACATGATATAGTCATTTTGGCCGCTGGTGCCAATGATCGTAATCCATTTGCTCTGTTAACTGAACTCGGATATGCTTTAAAAATTCTAGAACACGTTAAAACTTACGTCTTGCAAGTATCCAGGAATGATTACCTGAACACGACTCTATTAAACAACCACATATCGAGTCTGGTAAAACTTTTTAAAAATTGCTCCTTTATTAGATTAGGGAATGAATGCGGAAATTTAAGGGAATATATACATGAAATGACAAATATGATCAATTTTAATATAGACAGCGAAGATTATAAAAACATTTACTTAAATTTTAAAACAGCGATGCAACTAAGAAAGCCGTGTCACATAAAACCAAATCAAATAAAAACAACTGATAATAATAAAAACAAAATTACGTACTACTTTAAAATAATTAAAAAAAATATGGTACACAATGCTTCACCTGAACATTTAACTGATATGAAAGAATCAAATGACCATAAAGACCTACCAATTAGTAATAATACGGAAAAGCTTTTTCGATCATAAATTTACAATATTTCACCAAAATATTGCTGGTGCGATTAATAAAGCAGAAGAAATATATGCATCGATAACTGATTTACGTCATAATGTAAATATTGATATAATTTGCCTAACGGAAACATTTATAAAAAGAGGTTGTGAAAGTATATTAAAAATTCCAGGTTACAAAATGGCTTCATCATACTCAAGGACAAAAAATAGGGGTGGCTCTTGTATATTAGTTTATAATAATATAGTATTTAAAGAAATTACTTGGCTACACAAAATAGCTACGGTAGATGTTTTTGAATGTTGTGGGATCGAAATTCAACGGTTAAAATTAGTAATTATCTGTATATATAGAACTCCAAAAAGCGATCCTTACATATTTATTAATAAATTAGATTCTATCTTAAATACTCTCTATAAGAAAAGTAAAAATAACAGTAAACTGGTACTATGCGGTGACTGGAATATAGATCTCCTTAAACAAAGTAAAATAGTATGTGAAATAAATAGTCTACTTAATAATTATAACTTGCAATCTCACATCAACGTTCCCACAAGGAAATCTTCTTGTTTGGACCTAATAATTAGTAATATCAGAAATGCAAATGCTCAAACACATTTACTTTCACTCTCTGACCATGAAACCGGACAAAGCTTGACATTTCAAACAAAAATGACAAAGATAGCGATACCCTTCTTTGAATTCAAACGAGATTATAATAAAGATAATATTAGAAAATTTCTACAAGCTGTAGCATCGCTTTCATTCACTGAAACATACGAACATGCTCAAGATGTTAATGAGGCATATAATGCATTCCATAGTATTTTTAAGTTATTTTACGACTTATGTTTTCCAATTATTAAAATAAAATCACAGAATAGATCCAAAAGGGAATGCTGGCTTACTAAAGGAATTAGAAGATCATGTCTGACTAAAAGAAGATTATTCATAATTAACATGCTATCGCGGAGTAATAGATCAAATCATGACAAACAGCTAAAAAAATACACAAAATTACTTAGAAAATGCATACACACTTCAAAACGAATCAATAATTTAAAATATATTCATAATCATAATAACAAGTGCAAAGCTGCGTGGAATCTTATAAAAGAGAATATAAATGAGTGTGAACACAAAAACGATATTAATGTCATTGAAACGAATACATTAACAACTGACCAACCAAATATCATTTGCGAATTATTCAATAATTATTTTATAAATAATATAAATTTACAGCCAGAAGATGACATATATATTCATAAACAGATTTTTAACAATAATACTAATAATATAATGAATTCAATCTACTTAACGCCCACAGACTCATGTGAAATATCTAAGATAATTATGTCACTAAATAATACAAACGCCGTTGGATATGATGGGTTAAGAACCGGTATTTTAAAGAAATGTGCTGAAATAATAAGCCATCCAATCTCATTCTTAATAAATCTTTCATTTGAAACAGGTATTTATCCTACTATGTTGAAATACTCGGTAGTAAAACCAATGTTTAAAAAAGATAATCCCCGAGATTTAAATAACTATAGACCCATAACACTGATACCAATCATAGCTAAAATATTTGAAAAGGCTATAATTAAAAGATTAAACAGCTTTTTTGAAAAAAACAAAATTTTCTCAAATATGCAATTTGGATTTCGAAACGGTAGTTCCACGACATTAGCTTGCTTTAATATGACGAAACTTATAATGGACAGTCTTAATGACAAAATACCCATTAATGCCCTATTGCTTGATATGTCTAAGGCATTTGACAACGTAAATCATAGCAAGTTACTCTATAAACTTTATAATTATGGTATAAGAGGAAAAGCATATGACTTAATGGATTCGTACCTGAGTGATAGACAACAATGCACTGAAATTACGAAAATAGATGGAAATTTGAAACGCACTTACTGCTCTAAGTACAGAAACATTGAACGAGGTGTGCCTCAAGGCAGTATAATAGGTCCATTTTTATTTTTGACGTATATCAATGACCTGCCAATGTATCTCGACTGTCCATGTGTTTTGTATGCGGACGATACGACTATTTTTGTGCAGTGTACGAATGTTAATGCATACGAAACAGAAATAAACAATATACTTCAAAAAACAATAAATTGGTTACAATCCAATAATCTTCAAGTAAATTTACAAAAAACAAAT
>CAJQZM010018225.1:0-10105 GCA_907164665.1 Colias nastes | reverse complement strand
CATTAGCTGCTTTTTAGGTGTTCATTACGCTTGGTTGCTGCTTGGGATTGGCTTGTTCGCTAGTAAAATTCCCGTCAACATCAGTCCATCCGTTGTAACGTTAAATCGGAAGTAACAAACGAAACACTAGTATTACCTCAGCTGAGGCCTGAGGCAGTACTGTAAATCAGCTAAACATTATAATTTGTCGCATTTCGATCCCACTCACACATAAAGGCAATATTTCATATGCAATTACCTCTAGCAAGGACGAATCAATGGACGCGACAAATATTTCCGTAATGAAAAAACTACGAAACAACTAACACCTACAGCTAATGACTAACTGAGCTAATGATTGCGTTATTTACTAGCCTGTGGTTATCGATATTTATTATATGCCTTGCTTTATGAATAATATATTTGCCTTCGTTCGCGTGTAACTTAAACTGACGGAGACGGACGCGGACGGTCTGGTACAAATGTACCAGAAGGAGTTTGTTGTTTGATCACGCTAATCTCATGAACTTCTGGTTTTAATTGAAAAAATATATTTTTCTGTTGGATAGTCCATATTTCGAAGAAGGCTATAAGTATTAGCTATATAACATCACGCTATTACCATTAGGAGCGGAGCAGCAATGAAAAGTAGGAAAATATTCCGTATTAAGAGTTTCCGCTGCAAAAGCAGTTTAACTTATGCAAAAATCATGTTATGACGAAATATTGCCGCTTTGGAATGTACTAATACTTTTCGTCTCAAATGAATGCAGGTGAAACCGCGGGGCACAGCTAGTTTTATATTAGATGTCTGCGGTTTTGCAGCATGTGCTTCAAGAACCCGAGATTCATTCTCTTTAGTCATAATTTATTCTGCGTTCTATTTAAAATACTTTAGAAAATCATTTTCGTCTACAGGTACGTTTTTAGCACAGAACATATAAATATGTTCTGTGGTTTTTAGTTTAAGAGCGTGTGTGCCGAGCACACGTGTCAGAAGTGAAACTTCTTTGGCTAGATTCAAAGATACCAAAAGCGTCGCCTTACTCCATGACGAGACGGTACTGCGACCTTGAAATTTTACTCTCAACGCGCCTAAAAAAGTTTCATTTCAAAAGTTATTTTTCCCACGTCCTTTTAAAAATAGAAAAAAATCATGTCTAGATTTTAGTACACATCTCCGTAAAAAGACTAAAGCAAATAAAGCCTAAAGTTAGTGCTTACGTCATGTTCATGATATAAGCATTATTTAATTTCATCGAACTGGTTTTATGCAATCTTACCCTTTATAGCAAGTCGGTATCGCCATATGGTCATTAGCGGGTGCGTGCACATTATTTAAGTATTCCTTTTAAATTTAGTCATTAGTGTTCTAATTAGGTGACCTGGGTATGCCTGGGTGTTATTATAGCAGTATTATTCCCAGTGTGTGTGAGAAAGTGATGGCGCTAGACGAGCTATAATATGTATAATGTGAAAAAAGAGGTCATAATACAGCCCCAGGTCTTTTTCCAAGTTGAAATAATACTGCATTATGCATAAGCTGATTTGTCGAGAATTTAATTTAAATCCTAGGGCATAAGCACAGGCATAAGCCGAAGAAATTGATAAGATTTTTAGTGGAAAATCTCTTCAATTGTGATGGTTATTTTTCATGTCATTTTTGGTGAAAAAAAACGCTGCATCCAGAAAATGTAACGGTCTCATGTGAACTAATTTTATGATTGATTTCTAAAGTTCGTTTCATTATTTAGTTTCAATAGCATTTCCTACCACTCACTTACAATTCTTTAAATATTGAATATAATTTCAATACTTGCTCTCATTTATGCCTCATGCCAATAGTAACACCAATCGAAACAATACACAATGGGCAGGCAAGTTGCGCACAATCGACAGGTTTCTATAGAAGTTACTCATCAGGATCCCTTATACAGGGTTCACGTGAATAGCTCTTATAGGCTATGAAAGTTGAATATTCACCCTGTATATGAATTACATCATTGTGAGGTTTGTTATTGCAGCTTTAAGATTAACTGTGGTGATGATTTTTATTTTTTACATCTATACTTTAAAGATGAATATTTAGCCTTTTAATGTGACAATTTCAGAAAGTACTGTCACTGTTTTGAATAGAAACATTATTTTTCGTTAGATAGTTCATTTATCAAGGAAGTATTCGTTCATAAATCATACGTGAAAAATGCTTATGTGATATTCGATGTATACGAACTTGTATGTGTAGAACTAATGTAAATCAAAATGGAAGGTGTTTTCGATTTTTCCGTTCCAGCACGAATTAAACAAGATTTGTTTAAATAAAAAGTATAAACAAGGCATAATTTCATAGATATCATGACGCTAATTTCCGGAATTATGACTAGTAAGTAATAAAATAACATCACATTTAAAGTGATCTCACGAATACTTACAATAATCTATTCATCTAATAGACTTTTCTTAAATAATAACTTAATTTTGTCTACACTTATTTGTGCTCATATATGTATCGGTTATTCAATATGTAATATTCTCATATTGTTTAACTATACAGTTATTTATGGCAAGAGGAAGTTTGTGCACGCAGCGCCTAATTCCCAGAAAATATTTATCAACGTCTCGCAGACTTCAACAAACAGACATACGACACTGTTTACTATTTTTATTTCCTTTCTATTACTGCAATTGAATTAGCATAAAGATATTATTAAATGATTTTTGATTGAAAAAGTAATTATTAAATATGCTCAATATTTTGTATCTAAATATGTACATAATTATATGAAACTCGATTAATTTAGATTATCCATATAGGTACCTATAAATGCTATAAATTGTATTCGAATAAGTAGATCATTGTTTACCTATAGGTAGGTAAAATTTGATTAAAGACAGAAATGGAAAATCACACAAAATATTCTTATTAACGGAAATAAGTCACTAATTATTTAATTAATAACTAAAAGAACTCTAGTGGTATCAATATGAATATCTATATTAATAAAGGCATTGTTTAAGTTAATTGGTAAGAATTAACTTGTAGAGGAATATGTTCCTAATTGGCCTTAACCGAGTATTTATATTTAAAAAAAAAAACAAAACAATGTTAAGTGTAGAATATTTGCCAGAAGAATCGAACACACAGTGACATATCCTCTGGCAGTTAAGGTAATACAAAAGTGGCTTGTTAATCTTTGGAAAACTGTAAGAGAAATATGTATATTAAGGTTTCGATAAATATATTTAGTGATTAATTTAACATTAAGTTTTATATAACAAGAAATTATATACTTTAACGGTAGATTATTCTGTCCGTGAACTCACTCGCTGTTCGAATTTTGTTAAAACCCCGTTAAAAGTCAATGAAGAAATATAATTTAACATAAATTCTATTTATATCAGATTTATTTATGACGGCAGCCTATTTATAGCGATACAAGGTCATAAATTCACAAACCGATTCGCATGAAGCCCGAAGGTACACACATACAAACATATAGATATAAACGAGACCGGTTTGTACGATGCACCAGGGGTGCGCTAACAAGATATCCAATTATATTTTTATGGAAATTTATATTTTTCACAGATTGCTCAAAAGAGGAAATATTTTCCTACAATAATGACAGGCCTTAGGGAATACAATATACAATAATAATAAGTATAAGTTCATTATTTCAGTAATTGATTCGATAGATATAGGGACCAAAATGATAAAATATTAAATAAGTTGATAGGTATTTTTTAATATTTGAAGTTCTAAAACACTAAACACAAAAGCGACTCTAAATAAACGTTTCTTTCTTCTAAATAAAATCGAAGAATGTTTAACATAAATATATAAGCATTTTCTAGTCCAAACGCAAACGTAGTCTACTATTTAGAAACTAGTCTAGATTTAATTCCTGTAAGATCACAGCCCTAGGAATCCCGATTCAGGTTTTGCGGCGGGCCGATCCCCCGAGTACTGTATGGGTATCTAAAGTTTTACAAAATAACATGAACTTCGCGTTCACGGCGCTTTTTCATTCAATTTAACACGATTAACTAGACTACCCAGTTATTCTAGTATTCTTGTGTTCTAGTATCAACTATTTTTATAAAACGCGATTTAAGAGGATATTGGTCATTGTATGTCGTTGAAGCTTTTTGGGAGCTTTTCGATTTTCGGCTTCGCCCGCGTTTTCAAAGAAAGACCCGCATATTTCTTGTCAAGCGGAACAAGACACAAAACGGAACTTGACATTGGCATTGACTTTATTTAAATTGCTTTGAAATGAGAAATGATGACCGGCTTGGGCATAATTTTGAGAGGAGGCGGCTTAATAGCATAGTCTTACCTTTTACATATCACAAATTGTATCAATGGAAGAAATAGAAACAATATTCTAAAAAAGTTTCTCACTTGAAAATTCAGACATGGATAACCATGTGAATAAAACTAACACCTCATATAACACACGCTAACCATAATGTTAGAGGCGTCTTTATATAAAACACGTAGGTATATAATATAACCAAAACAATCTGCAGAGGAATCCATTAGTACTATACAACACATTGTAACTATCTGTACATCTATGCTAAGTAGACATTTCCATTGTAACCTTTTATTGTACCCACGATATTACACGAAAACAGACCCTAATATGGGCACAAAAGAACGAATATGCCATGACGTCATTTTGCAGGCAGCATTACACCTTAGGGTATTAACTGTAGGATCAAGGATATTATATAGCGACTCGTGTTCATTTATAAACTTTTCTTATTGAAAATAAACAGTTTTAACAAGAAACTAAACCGCCTTCAAATGATCAGAACCGCACAAAATTTAAATGGGACCAAACCAAGACCAAACGGAAAGCAAATAAAAAAATCACAATCAAAATCGGTTCATCCAGTCACAATATTAATTGAGATATGAAACACAAAAAAATGCAAACGAATTCAAAACGGCTTTTTTTGTAAACTCTCCCAACTTAGAATATAAAATTGGTTGTCTGTAAAGTCGGTTTACTGACGATAGTTGAACGTGACAACGTCCGATTGTGCCTTTTTGTCGCTCGTTCCGCGCTCTCGCTTGCACTTCAAGCCTTACATGGAACGCCTCAGAGCGAGGTAACGCCGCATGAGTCATGTTTTTTCGTGCGTGCAGCCGGCTCTATCGAATTATAAGACGTTGTCACGTCAAAAATAAATGCTACAGATGAGCCACAACATGTACTTCACTACTCATACGTTTATGAAACATCTCATAAAACTTTACAAATGAACCAGCGCCTTTTACAATGTTGTTCAGCGGTAACTGAACGTTACGGTCCGAGAAATGACCGTAGAAATGGTCACTATATTTCGATTGATTTTAGAGTAGATGTCTTTATGTTACACTTTCTTGAACAGTTCCTATTTATTGTAAAGGATTTGATAGACAAAAAGGATAATTTTTAATTTGTGAAAATAATAAGTCACAACTCTCGTAGTATCTGACGACATCTCTCAAACGAAAGTTATAAATATTTCACAAAACCTAAGCCTCTTAACGCTGCGCTGGAAAAACATCTCAAAATGCGTGAAACTGAGATCAATTTGTGTGACAATTTGTGAATCAAAAACTTCACAATGCGATACAAATACAATCCTTTTATATATATTTATATAATTAATAATATAAATGCGAAAGTAACTCTGTCTGTCTGTCTGTTACTCAATCACGCCTTGACTACTGAACCAATTTGCATGAAATTTGGTATAGAGATATTTTGATACCCGAGAAAGGACAAAGGCTACTTTTTACCCCGGGACATAGGATAGGTTTTATCTCGGAAATCCCACGGGAACGGGAACTATGCGGGTTCTTTTCTTTGACTGCGCGGGCGAAGCCGCGGGTAAAGCTAGTACTACATACTTCTATTTACAATTCCAATAAACTACATTAAAAACATGTCAATAAATTCGCAAGAACAAATTATGCAGTCATGACTGTATTAATACCAAGGCGTCGATATACAAGCAAATTTTATTTTCACAAGTGACATCATTCCAACTGTACCGAGAAAGGAATTATCAATTATTATAATGTTTGAGACACCCGCGCGAAACCGCGAGTTTAGACTGCTAGTTTAGAAAACAATTTGATGTAACTATAATAAACTTTGGTATAAAATTTCATGGAACACTCGTGACTTCATACCAAAGAAGGCAATACTTAAATAATTTTAAAGTTACAGTGAAAAGTCGATGAAATTAGAAAGATAGGAAATCCTAAATCAACCTTCATTCATGAAACAAAACAACACAACTCTCCCAAATGTCCAAACTTAAATCAATTTGACAATAAAAAAATTATAATCCAAAGCTTACACACAAAATACCACGAATACTAAACATTTACAGGTCAAATCCGAAAACAGTAGTAGGGACAGTGTACTAGAATAGTATTATATTATCTATGGACTGTGGTACAGGTAACCTAGGTTATAAAAATGTACCACAATACGTGGGGGGAGACTGGTGGGCGAACCGCGAAGTGATACCTTACGTCACCGCTTATTTCTCACCTATTGTAGTTTAAGTAAATATAAATTTATTACGACAGATCACGACTAGATCCCAATCTCTTCCTTTGTGGTTTATCTGTAATCTAGATAATAAGTTTATTGTTTATGAAGGGTTTTAGCCATTTTTAGACAAGCGTGAAGGCACATTTAAGGTTATATGACACTTATTTCTATGATAAACAACGTTTATACTTAATTTTTTTGTACAATTAAGTCGTTTATTATAATTTTCGTTATAACATAGAGATAATTTTAATCAAAGATTTGTATATTATAAAAATTTGGTTATTTGAAATTGAAATATTTTTTAATAGGAGAACAAGTACCTACCTAGTTAAGCCTGAGAATATTTTGGTTAGTACATTTTTTATTTCCCGCATTTTATTGTATCTTCAGAATAAACAACTTGATGGATTTTAGATTGATAGTTGTCGGTAAATAAGTCTCAAATGAGTCTCAACAATTGTTAGTGTCATTTTAATCATATCATATATCATCAATATAATGATCTGTATGGGTAGGTGCATACAAAATGTACGCAAATATTATAAACCAGCAAACATTGACGTACCTACTATAATAAACATCTATTTGTCCGTCAATGCTGGCAAAATTGGATTACCTACTAAGTTTGTTTATAAACTAACAACATTAATTTCGTCAATGCATATTTTACAGCTACATTTCATTTTTTTGGCTGGCCGGTTGGCTTGTTTGGTAGTGGCTCTGCCTTCAAAGCCAGAGGTCGTGGGTTCGATCCCCACCCGGGGCAAATATTTGCGTGATGAACATAGATGTTTGCTCTGTGTCTGGGTGTTAATTATCTATATAAGTATTTATTTAAAATTATATATGTATGTTTATCAGCCATCTGGTTTCCATAACACAAGCGAAAGCTTAGTATGGGATCAGATCGTGCCGTGTGTGAAAATTGTCCCGAAATATTTATTATTTTATTACATTTCTGGGTAAAATAGTATACTGTATAATAGGCAATAATTTTTATCTCGAATAAACACAAGCGGAGCCGGGTCTAGGATAAAACATGACATTGTACCATCTGGTATGTCTGTCCCTCTATTAACCAATCATTGATTGACACAAGCTCCTATTATATGAAACAGTGAGCTCTTGTTTCAAGATAAGGACAAATTAACGATTGATTACTTAATTAGTTGAATAACTCAGCTTTATCAGTTATTTATTTTAGAATGTTTGTGACTGTTAATTTGTATGGAAAATAATAATAATAACATTACCAAGGTAACCTATTAAAAACTCGAATTTCTATTACCCGAATCTTAAAATCCCGAAAACGGTTGCTAGAACTTTTAAAAGACAGATGTAATGAATGACAACTTTTTAAAATTCCTTTTTTAATTTCCCAGATGAATCAATTTCCAGATACACCAAAACCAGATTTTTAAAAAGTATTTTTTTGTTTCCCGTATTCTCATAACCAGATATAGTTATACCAGATTGTCAGAATACTTATTTTTGTTTCCCATCGTACCATTTTCCAAATAAACTATTACCAAATTTTCATAATCTTTTTATTTGGTTCCCATATAATCGTATAGCAGATAAACTATTGCCAGATTTTCATAATCTCTTTATTTGTTTCCCATACAATCGTGATTATACCTTTACTATTGCCTGAAAATAAACATTGCCAGTAAGTAAATTTATTGTTTTACTTGCCCATTACAGAAAGGTTTAAGTGTCAAATTCGACTCAGTAGGTTAGGTTAGGTTAGGTTAGCACTGGCACTTGGCGTGCCGCGGCAGCGGCCGGCGAGTGCCAGAACCGACTCGCTATTGTTTTACTTGCCCAACAGAAAGGATTAAGTGTTAAAATCTATTCAGTAGGTTAGGTTAGGTTCGTGCTGCGACCCCCTGGAAAGATTTCGTTTTTCTGGACATCGTTTATTTGAATTTCAAAAATCTGGACATTGTTTGTCTGGATATCTTCAAATGTATTTCAAAAATTTGTGTTTTAAAAATCTGGCTTTCGTGCATATGGATTACGGTCATCTGGATTTTGTACATTTAGATTTCGTATGTCTGGAACTCATTCGTCTGGATTGTAAAACGTCGTACAAATGAAGAAATGGGAAAATGAAATTCGGAGTTGCGATTATATGGCAAACAAAACTTCGAAATTTTAAAATTCGGGGTTATGAAAAAATGTCCAAACGTTTTCGGGATTATGATATTCGGAATATTAAAATTCGAGATTAAGATAGGTAACCCATTACCAACTGTCAAGTATACAATCGATATAAATTCTAGTATAGTATTATAAAATTATCTGTGACTAGTGGTCCGCCCCGGCTTCGCCCGTGGTACATATTTAGTATCCTATGTCCTTTTCCTGGCTCTAAACTACCTCCCTGCCAATTTTCAGCTAAATCGGTTCAGCCGTTCTTGAGTTATAAGTGGAGTAACTAACACGACTTTCTTTTATATAATATATAGATACTAGCGACCCGCCCGGCTTCGCACGGGTGCAATGCTGATACTAAATACACTACAGAAAAACTGTGAACGTTGTATATGTCGTGGCCATATCGTAGATTTGCTCATTTCATGAAATGGCCAACATAGTTTGATCAGATCGTTAAATCGTCAACGTTTCACGATTTGGTCATCGACATTTGGCCAGATCGTATAAAATATCTTAGAGAGTCCATAAAACATTAAAAAATTCAGAATATTTTAAGAACTTGTTTATTGTCATTTAAGTTAGTGCCGCGGTAGCGCCGGCGAATACCAGAAGCGAATGGTTTTTTCAATAGAAAACAGTTAGGTTAGGTTAGGTTAGACTTTAATAAACAACGCAAGAGCCGAGCGAGCAAAGCGAGCGTGCCGCGGCAGCGGCCGGCGAGTGCCAGAAGCGAATCGCTTTTAAAAAAAGAAACAAAAATGGTCGCATTTCGTGAAATGGCCATCCACGTTTGGCCAGATCGACGATCTGGCCAAATGTGGATGACCAAATCGTGAAACGTTGACGATTTAACGATCTGGCCAAACTAAATTGGCCATTTCATGAAATGTGCAAATCTACGATATGGCCACGACATGTATAAAAACATAGCGGCCCGCTCCGGCTTCGCACGGGTATAAAATATATAGCCGGGCGGCCGGCCGGCCGGTACCGCCGCAAAACTCAAACTCAAACTCAAACATTCATTTATTCAATTAGACTACTATTTAGTAGCACTTTCGAATCGTCATTACATAATTATTTTTAACATTTACCACCGATTCGGAAAGCAGTATCTATGGAGAAGAACCGGCAAGAAACTCCATAGTTGCTCTTTTAAATTAATCATGTCGATATTACATAATATGTAACTTATATCTAAATACATAATATATCATAATATGCCAAAGAACTGTCCTGTGGTTTTTACGCGACAACCCTCCATGGGTTTTTATCGTCCATATATTCCTGAATACTGTAGTACGCTCTCTGAACTAGTACATTTTTTATATAAGTTTTAAATTTAGAACTACTAAACTCTTTAATATTATGAGGAATTCTATTGTAAAAGCGTATACCTT
>CAJQZM010018221.1:0-24709 GCA_907164665.1 Colias nastes | reverse complement strand
GCAACCGCGGCGGGCACGGGTGAAAACCGCTTCGTGAGTCCTTAGCCAAAAGTCTACTTATTAATTTATGACAACTTTACGGAGTGGTATTGGCAATTTTTTTTTCTCTTTCTGTTCCGACATACGACGCGACGTATCTTTTTATCTCACACAAGCTAAATGTACCTATAAAGTTTAAATTCTAAATAGTTAATATCCGCCATGGCGCCCCTAATTTCCCAGGTTCAATGATTCACTCAGTAGATGGACTGTTGATATTTTACATAAGTCCAATAAGATAAATAAATCTGTAAACAAAATGCCTTTTTTTTCTAATATGTTTCTAAAGTGTAGTTTAGATAGATGTAGCAGTCATCTGGTTGAATCTGATATATGATGGGTTGACTAGTTCATTGCGAATGACGAAATTTAATTGCATGATTTGGCCGAACATTGATTAAACAAGCATCACTCAACATCCAACTAGGAAGCAGATTGTAACATAGCCCTTTGAACAGAGCCGGTTCATTGAATAACAACAGAAATTACTTTTTCCAAACACGCTAGTCATTTAATCAAATAGCAGATTCAAACAGGTGACTGCGACATATATACAGGGTGTAATCGTTAAGTGTGCACAGGCGATTTTTCCGTAACTATTATAGATAACAAAAAACTTTAAACTGATATCGAAAGTACTTAACCTAATGAGTAAAATGGCCGTAATAAATTTTTAAAAATAAAACGGGAAATATCAAAAAAAAATATCTTTAAACCCTCCCATACATTTAGTATGAGATATGAATATCCCATGAACATTTAATATGAAAGATTTTAGCTTTCTCTTTCTTTTTTGGTTTTCTGCTTTAATTACTTCGCAAATTTGAAGGGAAGTTCATTTAGAAACTTTAAATAGAGCTCCTCATGGTACTGCACAATGAGGACGTCATTTCAAAAATCTGATATGAATACAAAATGTATGGAAAATCAAATGTATGGGAGCGTTTAATGTAACATTTTTGGATATTTCTCGTTTTATTTTTAAAAATTTATTATGGCCATTTTACTCATTAGGTTAAGTACTTTCGATATCAGTTAAAAGTTTTTTGATATCTGCAATAGTTACGGAATAATCGCTTGTGCACACTTAACGATTACACCCTGTATAATATGTAAACTGTAGGAAGATTTTCAAGATTGAGGAAGGCAACACAGTGCTTGCAAAATTACAATCAGCGCTGATAATTATGTCACCTTATTATTACATAATTATAATGGAATTCAGTATTTAAAAAAAACAGGGATTATTATCACTTTTTATATGAAATTGTATAATCTAATGAATAAATCTGAAATCAATCACAAGAAAATACAATGGATGTTAAGATAAAATATATGAGCAAAAACATGTTGTTGTTTTAAAGTTTCCAAGAATAGTAGTTTCTGATTTTTTTCTATTTAAGCAATAAAATATAAGGGTAAATTTTACAAAAGAAACAAAATAATAGTTTTTTTTTAAAGAATAGTTAAAAATCAACCATGTGACGGTTTTTAAAAACCCATTCAGTGATGTAATTTTTTCTACTCTTTAAAATTTTCTAATCATTCAATTTCATATATAAAACATGAAAATATTATTATTAATTATTAAAATAAAGGTCTGCGAAGAATCAGGATTTGCAAATCATAGAATATGGATAGTTTTTAACTACAAATTATGGTGTACATTCCAGAATTACCTATAAAAGTGAAGTCTCATGTCCCCAAGGGGGGTAAGGGGCAGATGCATTATACATCTGTTTCACTGATCGATTTTCTTTAGGGACAAGTAAGTGATCAGCCTTCTGTGTCCTGCCAGACCGAGACATTTTTTTTTCTTCGTCTCCACCGGGAATCAAACCCAGGACCCCCCGGTTCTACGCTCACGCATCAACCACTGTACCAAGAATTACCTATACTACAGCTATTTAAAATCGAATGTTTTTTTGCGATATTACACAAGAAGTTGTTTTCTTTTAAAAAAAGTACTTTAAGTAAAATTAACATAAATTATGATAAGATAGTGTGAAATCAATCATTGTTAAACATAACAGTATTAAGAGTATTTAACTTTTATCCTCTTTAAATAATTAAAGATTGTGATAATATCTCTGCTATCTTAAAATATTAAAAATAACAATTGCCCTTTTCTAAAGATATACCTATTTATATTTATCATTAAATTTATTATATTTTCTATTGCGATTGTGTGAACTGAATGTCTCTAGTATTAATGGATTCTTTCAAAAGCGCTAATGCAAGTTGATTTAGGTCTGATTTTTCAATCCTTGGTTAAAATGTATTCGTTGAATAACATATTAAACTACCATTTCAAAAATGTATTCTAATTGTCCGTATTTGACAGTTTACAGGTGACATTTTATTATGTTTGTGTAATACTTTATTAGATGGATACATTTTAACCAAGGATTGAAAAATCGGCCCTTAAATATTTTAAAATATAATGTGTGTGTGTGTGTCTTGTAAACCTATATTTTAAAATAAAACAAATAGGTATCTAACTTTATTGAAATCACTAAATATTTTAATAAGCTACAATCCACCACAAATCTCATCATTTTATATTAAGCAGATAAACTCAGGGTTAGAATTGAAATTAGTTTTTAAAAATTGACAAAAAATAATCCACACATTTAATATTGAGCAAAAATTATTTAAAACTAAAATAGAATTCAAATATCTTACAAAAATTTGTTTTAACAATTAACTACCAAATAAATAAAGGACTAATAAAAAAATTTATAATAAAAATTGGTCAATAATATAAACAAGGCATGCTTTTAATAATAATGTTTGCATAGAATGTTTTGTATAAATCATCGCAGTGCTTAAAATAAAACAATAAATTAGTTGAACTTGAGTGCATAGCAACAAATATATATACCTATTTTTGATTATTATAATATGCCATATGTGAGAGAAAAGAAAATATCTTCACATATCAACAATGTTTATCTTTTCACTGAACCACACAGAGAGCAGTTTGAATTGTGATTACTTATCAACATATCATAAACATTTAAATATTTTTATCTAGCCTCACTTTAACACAACTTACTAGATTTTTGCATGGGGCGTGCAGCATTTAATTACACGGCTAAATTCGTACATGTCACCTACTAGCACGCTTAGCAGGTGTCAAAAATAGGCAGGTACTAGCTAACGAAAACATCTTAGATCGTGGGAGGCGTGTCGGTTACAAATTACCTGGGCGCAGTTGTCGTCGTAGGCGATGTAGCTGCCGTCGATGCAGTCTCATTGATTAGAGGCGCACTGCTACACCGTTTCAATATGTTAGGTGTATCCACATCCATTATCTTACAGCCAACATTCATTCACTGACGTATCGTGATTCGTGTTGTTATATCCTATATGCATGAATTGCCGACACTATTACCACTCTACTGTTTATGTAACACTGCTAGTGCACTAGGTATTGACTAAAATACAATATACTCTAATTCTACTGCGTAATACATGTTACTTTTGATGCTTAGACAAAAAGTTTAAACAAAATAAATTATACGCTACTTGGAAATCTACAAAGAGGCACGAAGCTGACCTGTCAAACCGCCGCAATTGCAAATGAAACGTTCTATATTTTGTATCCTCTATTTACAAAAAGCGTTCAAGATAAATACTTCAAAGTCAACACAAAAATGGTAATGTTGATAGTAAAAAAATGTATTAGAATAATCATAAATCCTTCATAAATCAAATAAATAATCCTTGATTTAAAACTAATAGGGGGTATTTTATAATTTAATTTAATTTATTCGTCAAAACTATTATTTATGTATCTGTGGCTTTGTCAAGCTGTATGAAGCAATTTTGACATTTTATTTATCAAAATTGTAATGTAAACATTTTTAACGTAAATATAAAGTTATAAACAGTAAAATTATATTATTGTATATTCTTTAGCAAATCAGTGGACAAAGTGTATTTATTGTGTAATTGTGCAACATAACGTTATACACATGTATTTACGAAGAAGGTATAAACGAAGCTAGATATTCTTAATTAAATTAGGTCAATTATATATCAAAAGTTTCACTAATTCCAATTTATACTCTACTCTCTTCTATACAATATTTCAGTGTCTTTTGGAAATACCTTATAACGGTGTCTCTCGGAGCTGTTCTGTATAGTGAATGGCTTGTTTATAATATTCAGCCATTTTTCTGGAAAAGTATAGAATGCCAAGACGAGCAGTCGTGTATGAAAATATTATTTGTTGCGGACCCGCAAATACAAGGTGATGTAGGGGTTCCTCCACCATGAAGCCATCTGTACAACTGGGACAGCGATAGGTAAATAATAAATATTAAGTATATATTTTTCGGAAAAATTATAACTTGGTCAAGTCCATGTCAAGTCCCACTTTCTAATTATTTCTGGCACAGATAACATACAAAATATATATATATTCGTTAAATTAACATACATATTTTTAAATTAATAGAATATTTATCTTTCCTACATTTTTATATAGATATAGTATATCTTGTACATTTAACATCCCACAGATATTTAAAATCTACTTATACTATAGTTGAAAAACACTTTAAGCCTGATGTAGTGGTGTTCTTAGGAGACCTTATGGACGAAGGTAGTATATCCACGAGGGCACAGTTCCATAGTTATGTTAAAAGATTGGCAAATATATTTGAATCTCATAATCCTGTTGTGGTGAGTGTTGTTTTAATTTATAGCATAATTTTAATACTATTCTAATCATTTATTACCTCCAACCGCCTCCTCGGTACAGTGGTTGACGCGTGAGCGTAACACTGAGGAGTCCTGGGTTCGATTCCCGGTGGAGACAAAGAAAAAAAATGTCTCGGTCTGGTAGGACACAGAAGGCTGATCACCAACTTGTCCCTAAAGAAAATCGATCAGTGAAACAGATGTATAATGCATCTGCTCCTTACCCCACTAGGGAACATGGGACTTCACTTTTTTTTTATCATTTATATAAAAATTAAGACACTAAAACACGGACTATATTTTCATTACCAAGGACAATAGCTAATCTAAATTTTAATAGATGAATAGATAGAGAATAGATGATCTTATCCCTAAAATAGGAAATGCAATACAAAATTTCAGAAAATATGGATACCAGGTGACAATGATATAGGTGGTGAAAATGAACCAATCAAACGTAACAAACTGATTGAGTTCAACACAGCGTTCTCGCAGCCCTCAGTCGTAGCGTACCATAATGTCTCGTTCTACAAAGTCAGCACCATTACATACGCTGTCCCACAACCTTTAGATGAAGGTGATCTGAACTATAAGATCGCGATATCACACTTCCCAGTACTGCATAGACCTGTTTATGCTAAACAGGTAAGTGTTAATTTAAAAAAAACTCAGCTCATAGGCTGTATCTAAGTTGGGTATCAGAAAAGTGTTATAAAGGTTGTAGCCAAATAAATATATTAATTTGCATTCTCATGCGCATTTCTAAAATAAATGTCTTCGCTATTGGTATTATTATATCATTTTTTTGTATCAGTATGTGCGAGTCGAGCTTGATCAAATACATTTGCAGAGGCCTCACCAATGCAAGTGCTAGTGACCACTTAATCCAAAAAAAAAAATATAAAGATTAATTTTAAAGTTTATTATTTTATTATAGGTCATAAATTCAATACATCCAGACATATTCTTCTGTGCTCACGAACACAAATCAAAGTATGTGAAGCAAACACGTGACTTTGGATACAAAGAGATGTATCTACTGCAAAACAAAGATCCTGTTCTGAACATACCCTTAGAGGATAATGTAGAACTGTATGAGATTTATGTACCAACATGTTCATACAGAATGGGGACCAGCGAAATTGGTTTTGGAGCCGCTATATTGGGTATGTATCTTTTATATTTCATTTACTTTGGGCTAAAAGAGATACACATCAAAAGAAACAAAAAACGTATACAATAAAGTTCACAAATGCGACCAACAATATTATCCACATATAAAAAGTTAAATTTTACAACTATCGAAAACCCGAAAGAGCTGAAGTCCAAGCAAGCAGTAGTAGTTTTCGATTTAGTTCATATTGTTTAAAAATTAAAGAATAGAAAATTTCAACTATAACATTATTTTCAGAAAAAAGCCATCAGCGCCTGAAGTACACTGTGTTTTGGTCCCCGGGGAGATTTAGATGTTTACTTATTTATTTACCAATTGTTATTATTTTAATTATTTACACATTCTATGCCTGCTTTTTGAGGGTATTATCAAAATTCTCGCGAGTTGTAAAGACTGACGATATGCATCATTTATTACAACGAATGTAGGACTTATTGTCTACTATGGAATGTAGAAATGCAGGATGTAATTACTTAACTATAAACTTATTTCGTTTTTTTGGCAATATCAGTAAAATATCTTTAAAATATTTCAGTGGTTATCGCTATTTTATCATTATCTGTACGATACAATATAATTTGTGTTTTTGAACGACACATAAGTTTTATTAATACAGATTAATAATTATGAGCATGCTATATTATACGTTATTACTTACTACATAGTTAACGTTATTGCTTATTATTCGTTATTAATATTAACAAATATTACGTTACTCTCACCAATGTTATAATTAGATTGTTTTATTTCATGATAGTAACTATGCAATTGAGTATATGATATACTTGTGTACTTTAATAATTAATTATAAACAAGTAGACCGGGAGATATTGACACAAAATTTCGAGTCATTTGTAACAGGATGGCGGTTCTACAGGGTTCTTAGTACGCAATGACAAAAAGAAAAATGATGGTGTGAACGCTGGTACCGGCGGCTTAGTCGCGTGGGCGTTAGTCGAACTCGTCGGAAAATAGCGAAAGTCAAACGATTTGTAACAGTATGGCACTTATTTTTCCTGTAAGTTTGAGGATCAACGAATATAAATACAAAATTTCAAAGATCTAGGTGTTGGAAATCTTCACTTATATAAATTAATACTAAATTAATTTTTCAAGTATGACAGCACTTTTTCCCCCTACTAGAAGTATGGCAAATATAATAATGGTCACATTTTATCAAATACTCTCCAAAAATCCAAATGCAATACTGGTACAAAAAGTTTGGCGAAATAAAATTTTTTTGCAGATTTTCGGCGGTATGGCGACCATTTGGAATCGTCCGAAAAGTATGGCATGGCGATTTTCGTAAATGGCTGCACGACGATGGTTACCTGTGCAAAAGTTAGCCTGATACAAATGGTTGAATAATTGTTTTATTTAAATCAACACATTCGCGTCGGTATGGCGGGCTGTAAGTCACACCGGAAAAGTATGGCATGACACTACCGCCTACTTCTTTTTTATGGGCTATCGGTAAATTCTAAAATTTTTGTGTTACAAATCGTTTGACTTTCGCTATTTTTCTGACGAGTTCGACTAACGCCCACGCGACTAAGCCGCCGGTACCAGCGTTCACACCATCATTTTTCTTTTTGTCATTGCGTACTAAGACCCCTGTAGAACCGCCATCCTGTTACAAATGACTCGAAATTTTGTGTCAATATCTCCCGGTCTAAAGTACTTACCAAAAAATTGTACACTGTACTTTGACTGAGATAAAGAAACATTCCCATTTATTTAGAAATTCTATATTTATAGATTTAGATTATAGACTCACAATCACCTATGGAAAAGCTCGTTAAAAATACCGGAGCGGCAGTTTCTTTTCATACAAATAAAATATTAATTCAAACTGAAACCGTATTTCCTGGCACCAATGTTCAAAGTCCATTGTATGAAAACTTATAAACTCTGCCTTACAGAAGCAAAACTCTGCTTACCTGTAGGCAGAGTTTTGTTTCGGACAATATTTGAACGTGATTGTGGGTGTAGTTTAGTTGTAGTTTATTGTAGGTACGTCAAAAGTTAATCCATACTAATATTATAAATGCGAAAGTAACTCTGTCTGTCTGTCTGTTACTCAATCACGCCTAAACTACTGAACCAATTTTCGTGTTTGGTATGGAGATATTTTGATACCCGAGAAAGGACATAGGCTACTTTTTATCCCGGGAAATGACGCAATCCCGGAAATCCCACGGGAACGGGAACTATGCGGGTTTTTCTTTGACTGCGCGGGCAGGCGCGGGCGAAGCCGCGGGCGAAGCCGCGGGCGGAAACCTAGTAAAATATATATATTTTGTTAAACTAATATTTCTGCAAATAGTGCAATATATATTTCTCTAGTCTTTTTCAAGTAATCTCACTAACTTTCTCATTTATTAAATTATTTTATTCGTAACGAACGGAATCAAAATAAGCTTTAAAAATGTTATATTTATTTAAAGACCTGTCGAAGGATGAATGTATTGGAATCTGAATATGTAGAGTAATTATATAGATTAGGTAGTTATTAGGAACTAGCAAAATTTACACAACCAAGTTCTTATTATTTATATTTATTTCGAAATTATTTTGATAGAAGTGATTTACTAAAGAGGCTAATCGGCACCATTTGTATTATTATATTACTGAAATGATAATTTAATATTTTGTAAACTACTATTAAGTTGAATTGCCTACGTGGTAACAAATTTTATGATAATATAAAATATTTTTGGTAATAAATCAGCGCCGTTTAAATGTTATAAATAAAAAATTATTATTGATATTATAATGTTCAATTTAAGTAGTTCTGTTTCGAACGACAAAATATTAGAATAGCCGTGTATGTATTGTTACTAATTTTATATAATTTTTTATTCAATATTATAATATGCAATATTTCTTTTATTAAAACTTTATTAGTTTAAACATATGAAAATAGCTAGTAGACCAAACCCTTAAGCTTCGTTCACACTGAGGCGAATGCGAATCCCATATGGATGTATGTATGAACGTGTAACGTTGAATTAGGTATTATAGGTACTTATTAGTATGAAAAAAACATATAATATGTTAGTTTATATTTTGTATTACAGCGTGAAACTCTAAATTGCGTGACGTCCTACTCAATTCAATTTTTTCTTATTTTTTCTTAATTTTTTCCTAGCGCATTCTATTGGGAAATTTATAATAATTACGCGCGGAATTCGCCTCCGAGTGTACGAAGTTTTAGATCTAACCAACGAATTTAAATAAATGGCACTTGATTGATTAGCTGCATTATCAAGATAATATATTTTATGTATTTGGTAAGCAATCTTTATTTTTAGATAATTTTTATTTTTTTATCAATTTAGATTATAGTACTCGGTTAATCACTTTGAGTTATTGATATTATTTCTCAATACCTGCTAGTGCAATATGTCAAAAGGTCTTTTATCTGTATTTTATATGTTGTGTATTATTAATTATTAAAATAAATCATAAATAAAATTTATATTTCTATTATTGATGTTACTAGCTGTTGCCCGCGACTTCGTCAGCGATTAGGTCGTTTTTCGTCATTCGTGACACTTTATTTTTGAATGTTCTTAATTATTGTCTCTTATAAAATTTAACTACATTAAAATTGAACACTCTGATAAGAAAATCTTAAAATCTGAAGAAAACATGAATGAATGTGATTTAAATTCTACATTACTTACTATCAAATAATAATCTAAATTAAATGTAGATTAACAGTTTGAGCACACCATAATAGAATATGTACCTAAGTATTAAATTACGTTAGTTTACATAGTAACTTTACTAAAAACACGATGACTTTCTGTCGCGCTCGGTACCGCAAACTAAGCATGTTTGTGGTACGTGGCCCGCGTCACTTGACCCCCCGCGAGTTCCCCTCCGTTGCTATGCGAAAATACATTCGTTGCTCTATTTTAGGAAAAATTTGTAATACTGTGGCCTGGGCGTTATAACACGTCCCGGGAGTTCCTGAGTGCCGATATCACCATCTTGAGGAAAAGCTTCTAATGTCGATTTAAAACTGCATACATACGAATTAACCTGTTCTAAAATTGTGAAATGAGTTCAGTTTTAAATTTGAGAAATATTGATTTCTTGTATTCCACTATTCGTTGTAGTCGATCGAATACAAAATATATTTAAACAAACTTAGGTTGGCCTTCAGGCAAAAGGGATCCTATCAAATGGTAAACTTGACCTTGTATCTTAAAAGTAAGCATGAACGGACCTTCTGATAACTATTGAGCACCAAAAAAGTTATTTTAGTTAAAAAAAAACATAATTTCATAATTGTATCTATCATTCTTAAAATAAACAAAACATTTGCTTTCTGGCCTGGTGGTTACAACTGTGGTATAATAGTGGTATAGGTATTCTTTGTAGTTTTCTTTTCTTATTTCTAGTGTTTTTTTTTGTTTTCTCTCAACAAATTAGGTATATATAGAAAATGTGTTCCAACGAAGTGAGGAGTGACCTGGTGACCTAAAATACAGGTAATTTTTATTACCTAGTTTAGGCACCAGTCTCACACTTATTTATATGTACTGAAAATGTGTAAACTTATTTATGTAACTGATGTGAGAAAATAAACTCTTTTTTATTTATTTTTATTTTACTTTAAAGCATTACAAAAAGAACATACTACGTTATTATCGCCTATACAGAAGATGATCTGTAATCAATTGTGAGATTATAAGCAAACCCACTTTTATATTTGTCAGACCACACCACCGAATTCGTAGATTGTTTACCTCAAGTCATTAATTTTATTAATTAATTTAAGACTATGACGAAATCTGTCTGCAGTAAGACGGGCCTCTCGCTATTCGTCCGTTTCCAGAGACCGAATAGTTTCAATTCTTAATCTTTCATTAAACAAACTTATTAATCGTTCTTGTCTCATATAATTGTAATATTCGCGTCCCTACTCTAGTCATTGCTTATGCTCATGTTCATCTTCAAGAGATCGAATAATATCATGATGCACCCTATCATTTGTCAAACGGTCTTCATATTGAGTAAAGTTTCAGATTCTCGAGATAAAATATGACAGTCGTGATCAGTAGTGAGACGTAATTCCCTCTCAGTGAGGGTTTCAGTCTCACGGGATTGTACAATATGCCGTTTGCGATCAGCTGTGAGACGTCATACCCTCTCAGTGAAGGTTTCGGTCTCACGGGATAGTAGGGGAGACCGGGTTTGGTTGTCTCACGGGTTGGTTGTCACAGCGGTCTTAACACAAAACTGAACTATCGAATAAGTCTGTTGAACAGCGTGGCAAGAGCGATACAGTGACAACGCTGTCCCCACTTCGCGTCAGACCGCCCGGCCCCGATCTGCCGTGAGGGCCTCACACGTGTTTATTGTTTTCGCACAGATTTTTTATGATATGAGGACCGAATATGCTCCTCATAACATCACTTTTTGTGAACGAAACGACAGCGCGGTTTAATTCAATGCTAACACCATCAGAAAAAAGGATTATTTTTAATTGTGAAAAAATAATATTATGATTTACACTATTAACACTCTTTTAACATAAAATATAAGTCTGTGAGTGCGTAAAAATAAATCCAGCTAATTACACATCAAACTTATGCTTATAATTAGGTATACGACATAAAAATATAATATTAATTACCAAGCAATAATAATACAGATAAATACTGAACTTATGTATAATAGATATTAAGTAGTATTAGTTAAAATATACTATGACTACTTTGACTCTTAGTCAAAGTTTATTTTTACTAACAACATGTAAATGAAGAAGAAATAATAATTACCAACGAACTAACCTTTTCTATAATACTTAACACAGCACATTTTTCAAATTATCTTGCTCAACTCTGCTCAAAAATTTGAGGGTTTTGTTGGAACTTTAATATGTCAAAACTATGATATATCTAAACTACGATACAACTTGCATGCGGAAATGCTCATTACAATTGTGAATCTAAAGAATAACTAACAACATATTACTATTCAATTTTATTGAGCTGATGAATATTTTGCCTGGAAGAAATCACCGTCGCCTAATAAATACACTGTGTTTTCTTATAAAACCGTTACATAATTTATTTTATCTACTTAAATAATGAAAATGATATATTTATAAAATATAAAACATATTATGTAAAATGATTAAAAATAAATAAATGAAGCAACTACGATTCAAAGAAAACATCTTTTTCAGTGTAAAAATGCTCTAAGCAATCCTGGATGATGAACTGTATAATATCATGTACTCTGATCCCAGTACGGTCGGTACCTCGATAGCCATAACGATAAATATTAATCAGATAACCGCAAAATCAAAATAAAACATTACTTGTACAGTTGTGAGTGCAAAATTTACGTTTCATTTGGCAATAACATTTTTTTCGGTACTAAAACGTAGTAGTTTGATATGTGGTTGGCTGCCCCTCCTCTCCTTCCTGAAAAATATCCTCCAAAATTTCCCGAGATACTTCCAATGATTGAACCATTGGACGTTGGACATTAACTTCAGTCAAAAATTGACGAAGCGGATGATTACTAATTTCCACTCAATCCTCGCTGCTACTATCTTTATCATCAAATCATCAATTTTCAAGTGGTGTTGTAAAATTATCAGCAGAAATCGTCTTCCAAAGGCGATATAATTTTATGAGCATTGAATCTGTAAATAAAAAAATCAAAAGTTAACTGTAAATCTATAAAAAAAGCTACTTACAAATAAAATTTTATCAAAAACTACTGTTCCCAATGCACCTCAAAATAATAAAAGAATTCATCATTTTATTATTTCATTCTAAAAGTGTAATATTATAATACCAACAAAAAACATGAATTGCTATCATTATAAAAAATAAATACCTATAAGTAACAACTTACCTTTTGTGGGAACGCATGATGGTGAAAATTCACAAAACACGAAGATTGCATTTGATATTTTTGGTTTTATGGCATTCAATTGCTTTATAAATATCACTACATAGTATAAAAAAAGTCGCTTTCTCTGTCCCTATGTCCCTTTGTATGCTTAAATCTTTAAAACTTCGCAACGGATTTTGATGCGGTTTTTTTAATAGATTGACTGATTCAAGAGGAAGGTTTTAGTATATAATTTATTAAGTTTTAGACAAAGCGGACGAAGCTAGTAAATTTATAAAACACGAAGATTTTTAAAATTGTAACTAATGAACACAATCAATATTAGATTAACTGTAGATAATGGTGTCTAGTTTTACTTAAAATAATAAACATCTACCCTCACTTTAAAAAAATGTAGCATATTTATTATTTACACGAAATATACCTTATAGGGAAGGGAAGATATGGGTTAAAGAGTTAAATAAATAACATAATTATATTTAAATTATTAATTTTCAACAGTGTATTCAGTAGTGTTAACATGTAAATTGATTTGATTTTTACGAAATCTCATAGATGGCGCTGTTACAAAATTAACATTATACAACTTACATTCTTTAAACTATGTTTCTCTTCCCAAGTTACTTATATGGCATAATTTTTATAGTGTCAATCTAGATATTGTCAAACAACATTTATATATGCGTCATTTGATTATTAATTTCCAATAGTTAACGTGTGTTTGATTTTTCTAACACTTCATAGATGGCGCTGTTTCAAATTTGTCTTTATACTGCTAAGATTCATTTAACTGTTTCTCTGCCCAAATTACGTAAATGACATAGTTTTTATTTTGTAAAGCTAGATAATAGCATGGCTTACCCGAAACAAACATTTAAACATGAGTCTTTAGATTGTACGCTGTCGTAGTACACAGAATACGTAAGAAAAATAAAGGTTCACAGCTCCTCCCCCGTAGGTGATAGCTTGATAATATGTAGCCTATAGCCTGACCCGACCAGTTAGTAATATTCATGCAAAATTTGAAGTAAATCTATGCAGTACTTTTCGAGATTAGCCCGGTCAAACATACAGACAAACAGACAAACAGACAAACAGACAAAAATTCTAAAAACTATATTTTTGGCTTCTATATCGATTATAGATCATGGATTATGTATTCTTTTAAAAAAATATTCAATGTACAGTTTTGACTTTCCTACGATTTTATTATATGTATAGAAGATTAATTACATATACAATTATACATGTATTGTATATGTTACCGTTTTACCCATTTTTGTTACAACGCGTTTTCCTTAGCTACTGCTTGTAATTTACAACTATTCCTTAAACTAGGCAAAACGCGATAAGTCTACTTTCACGAAACAGTTGAAATTTTTTCGTAAGCTCTATAAATTTGAAAAAGAGGTCGGGTTGTAAATATAATAATCAAATTAGGGGAAATAGTATTCACAAGTTACGGACAAAACCATATTTGCTAACCACACTCGCCCGGAAGGTACTGATAAGATGTATAAGCAACCAGGGGCGTAGTTACCCTATGGAGCTAAGTGAGGCAATACCCCAGGGCCCTCGAGCCTCGAGTCTTTACAGAAATTCTTGATCAAACTGAACTTTCCCAAATTTCCCCCATTTTCAAATCAAATATGACAGACTTAACTAGTCATGGAATTTCTTTCGTTATTCGTTGAGAGGCCCTATTTTATTATTTTCCTCAGGGGCCGGGGCCCTCAGTTACCTACCTACGCCACTGTCAGCGACTAGGTATGTGAATGTGATAAGCTTTTTTTATATATTTATCGTCAGTATACCTACAGTCAGTGAAGTGTCAGTATGCACCATAAAATGATTATATATTGACAAATATAATAAAATTGTACGTAATAACGTTTTACAAATGTTTTTACGCAGAAGGTATATTCTTAAGACAACTTTATTCAAAGATTTGACCTCATTAACTTGAGCAATTAGCCAATTAGCCTGGTTAGTCTAATTTTGTGCGAAGACAATGATATTCGAAAATATTTTAGTGTTGCATGGAAATATCTCATCGCGGTGTTTCTTGGAGTTGTTATTTACAGTGAATGGTTCGTTTATGTTGTTCAACCACTTTTCTGGAACCCTATAGAATGTGAAGTGAAGCAGACTTGCATTAAAATACTATTTGTTGCGGATCCGCAAATACAGGGTGATGAGGCGGTAGCTCCTCCGTTTAGCCACCTGTTCAATTGGGACAGCGACAGGTAATCATTATTAAATGTCTCGAAGATTTGTGTAAACACGCACACGGTCCTACTGGAGGATTTTCTATACCTACATATTATTATCATTTATGCCATGGCGTTGGATAACAATAAATTTGGAATTCTTGAACATGTCGCTTTCCTTATTATCCAGGTAATGTGGATAAATAGAAAAATCTATTTAATTTTAACAAGGTTGCCTGGAATTGCCCGACTTTTTGATTGAAGTAGAAAGTAATCGAGGTTCTAACTTTTGAGCCACACTCTTGTGTGGCTCAAAAGTAAGAACCTCATATGTGTCATCTTCATATTCTTTCCAGATATTTGAGATCTACCTATTCAGTAGTTGAGAAGCACTTCAAACCGAATGTAGTGGTGTTTCTAGGAGACCTAATGGATGAAGGCAGTATATCTACCACGACTCAGTTTAATAGTTACGTTAAAAGATTAGCAAATATATTTGACCCATATTATCCTGTCGTTGTGAGTATATGAATTATTATAATTGATTTTTTTAAGTGAAACTACCAGATATATTATTTTACTCTATGGAAACTACTTAAGGCGCGTTGAGAGTAAAATTTCAAGATCGCGTCATGGCAATACTGTCACGTCATAACGTCATGCCACAGAAGTTTCACTTCTGACATGTGTGCTCGGCATAAACCACGGAAAATAAAATTTTACTACAAAGGACATAACAAAGAGCGTTTTTTATGTCCTTTTTAGTAAAATTTTATTTTTGGACATTCCAAATAGATTTTATGTTTCTTTTTTTCTTAGCTTTTTTTATACAGAGCGGAAAAAATCCGTCCATCCCTGTTTTTTTCTCTCTCTATTATTATGCCTAACGCTAAGAAATTTTACACAGAACTACAAAAAAATTATTATTTTTCAGCAAATCTGGATACCAGGTGACAACGATATAGGTGGTGAAAACGAGCCCATCAAATATGACAAGATGGCGGAATTCAACAGGGTATACTCGCAGCCCTCTGTCATAGCGTACCACAATGTCTCGTTCTACAAAGTCAGCTCCATTACATACGCTGTCCCAGAACCTCTTGATGAAGATCTGAACTATAAGATCGCAATATCACATTACCCTGTTCTACGGAATTCCTTTTATGCGAAACAGGTATATTATTCTATAGGTGTAAATAATACGAATAGAATTTATTTTATTGGTGAAAATTACTTTTAGGGAACCGCTGGTCTAATCAATTTTAAAAATTCGTTATTATTTGAAAGTGGAGGCCAATTTGCCTCCAGTTTAAGTTTCCTCAATTAAGTTAAAAAACCGTTGTATGTAATTTGAAATGATGGGAATTTAGATGGAATGGTCATTTTCGTTAAACCTGTTAAAAAACATAATGCAATAAATAATAAATAAATTTTTAATAAATTATATAAATAAATTAGCTAACTTTAATCATGGACCAATATATATCAAGCTTTAATCAAGTAAAGGAGGTGTCTTTAATTTTTTTTCGAAGTGTTTTATCTCGTATCGAGATAATGACTTGCAGTCGGACGAGCGGACATGACGAATGTATGGGTTCCTAATTTTACTACGGAACCATAAAAATTAAGTTCCCATTCAGTTAAAAATTCATGCTTTTAATTATTATGGTTTCAGGTCATAAATTCAATACATCCAGACGTATTCTTCTGTGCTCATGAACACAAATCAAAATATGTGAAACAAGGACGTGACTTTCGAAATATGCAGACACATCTACTGCAATACAATGATGCTGTTCTGACTATCCCATTAAAAGATAGTGAAGAAATGTATGAGATTTATGTACCAACATGTTCATACAGAATGGGCACCAATCAGATTGGTTTTGGCGCTGCTATCGTAGGTATGAAGTACCTTAATGCATAAAAAGATATTTAGTTGTAAATTTGCAATAAATATTAAAAAAGAGCGTGTGTGCCGAGAACAAGTGTCTGAAGTGAAACTTCTTTGGCAAGATTCAAAAATACGAAAATCGTCATCTTTTATACCTTGATATTTTATTCTCAACGCGCAAGAAGTTTCACTTCAAAATTATACCACCCAAAATTATATTAAACTGGATGTTTTAACCTATCACAAGGAATATTGACAACAATATAAATAAAAAAATTCTGCCATTTATGAAATACAATAAAACAAAACCTACCAGGAAAACTCGATTGCCAGTGTCTGAAAGAGTTAAAGCAAGGCTACAATGTTTTGTCGTAGTGTCCCATTCGATGCTCGAAATAAAAAAATTATTTGCGACTCACGATAATATAACTAACAAAATTTTTGAACTTTTTCATAACTTAAAAATTTTTTTTTTCAGATAAAAGCCAGCAGCATCTGAAGTACACAGTGTTTTGGTCCCCGGGGAGATTTCCGTATTTAAAGATTTATTTATTTTTTCTTATCATCATTCTCATTTATACATTGTTGAGTTGTTCTTTGAGGGTATTAGCAAAATTCTCTCGTGTTGTTGTTAAGACGAAAGATATGAAACACTTACTAGAAAGGGCTTAGATTATTCTGTTTCATATTAATTGTCCTTAGAATCTTTTCACCGGTGTTACACATATTAATGAGCGGTGGTGACCGATTAACATTATCCTGCCAATCTGTTCCTTAACCATACCAATGTACTAAGTCAATAAAAAATACAGAAAATACATGCAGTGTTTTTTTTACTACCTCTAAAAAGAATACAATGTTTATGCTACTGAAATCAGAAGATCTTTATTATTGGACTTTTGCACTATAGTTAGAATGATGTGATATGACCAAATAATAATACTATTATACAAATAAAATATTTAATTCTCAAGTCTTCATATTTTTATCCCTCTCCTAGTCAAATAAAGTATTATGACCAGTGTTACAATCATATAAACATTGAGAATAACAAAAGTAATACTGGACGGTAGAAGCATTGTTTGAAAAAATATATTTACAAAACCGGTTGATAAATTGCATATTAAAAAATATAATAAACCGTTTTCATTTATTGCCGATAATGTGAGAGGTGTTTGAAATATCAGTTTATTACCCTTATACAAAGAGAATTCAATAACAAACATAATTGTTAATATTACTAATAAAATTGATATTAAAAAGGCACAATAACCAGTATTTGCTAAAGTTCTTGAAGTTGGTCTAAATAAATTAACTACAAAAGACAATGTAACAAATATTATACTGAAACTAATTAACTTTAGTAACACTTGTTTCTTATATCTCTCTGTTAACATTAATTTTAAATGTACAGCAAATAAATAAAGGGAAACATAGCCTAGATTAGATGAAATCCCTTCTCTGTTAGCATCTATGAGAGTTAAACGAGGTGCACTGCTGAACACCCATGCTTCTAAGCCATTATAAAGTAAAAACTCATGACCTATCATTACACAGATACTTAGTATCAATGTTTTATCAGAAATCAATAGAAAAATAGTAGATAACAATTTACAAACGGCCAAAGTAATGAAGAAATTCCAATGAATTCCATATTCAGTTACATGCTCATGATAATCAAGCTGTTTAATAGATACATATCTACTTATTCCAAGAACTACAAGGATTGATACAAATTTGAAGTTACTCTTCACTACTTTTGAAAAATTACTATTCATGTCTTTATGTACAAGACCACTTATTAAAACAAATAAACCAACACCAGTGTCCATCAAACTGTATCCATATCTCTCTGTTTTTGCTAAAGAACGTGGAAAATCTTTAAAATCTACAGCTAATATACATAAGCTCGTAATTAAATACGTAAGACCTCTGATACATGATATTGAATGGAGTCTTTTACGACTAGTATGTTCTAACTTGTAAAATTTAACAAAATTTATCTGTTTTCTTTTATTTATAATAGTACAAAGTAATAGAACTCCTACAAGAGCGTTTAACAAGTAAATTATATACTCGGGCAAAACAGTGTGGGCTAATATCAATGGAAGCACTATTATTATGTATTCACACATAAGTTTTACGTCTTTTCTTTCGTTTTCTTGAATAGCACATATTAAAGTACACTGCACTGTGAAGAAAATACACAAAAAAGTATGCACTGCGTTAGAACCATGATTGTTTCTCATAAAAGATTCGTGGTACGCTTTATAGTCTGAATTGTTCATTTTTAATATCTTTTTACATAAAATCCAATGAAACTTTCATTATTTTTATTGATAGTAAATCACTAGTAAATAAACATGTTATCAATTTTTACCGATAGCTCGCAAGTCAGATGTCTGTCAATTCTGTCATAGGCCATAATGACAATTGGCAATTGTTGCGCTTGGTTGCGCTATAATAGCTATATAGCTGTCAGATGTCAGAGGACTGTCAGTCTCAACGAGAAACTTTTTTAGGTAATGTTTACAGTACTCCAAAATTAATAATGCGCATGCAAGTCTTCGCTAATTATCGTATTTCCAGAAACACCCGAATCACCCCGAATCATTGAATCGTAAGTGCCCTAAACAATGCACTTGCATCTTGCACCTTGTTCAAAAGAAATAGGAGTCAATTCAGAGTCATACACAATCGAAAACAATTCAGGCGATAGGTGACGGTAGCCTGTCAGTCAATAAATTCAAAAATCCGTCAGTCGTCTTTATATATTGGTGGTGACCACACGTATTATCTCTGTATGGAATTATATAGAGCTGCTGTTACATACCCTTCTTAGTTTTGTTTCAAAGTTGAATTTTCCGATAAAATGATTATTTACACAGGTAGCAGATAGCAGTGGGGAAAGTGAAAATTAATAAGAGCATAATGAAAGTTCTGATCATTCTACGATATCAGAAATAGAGATAATCCCTGATTCTGTAAATCCTTTAGACTGAGATTTTAATGAATAGATTTCTACAATTTAAATGTAAACCAGTGTTTGAAAATCATTTTTTTTAATATAAACTTTGTCTTATTTTAACCTTCCCTACATCCATCATTATGCCAGCTTCAGGAAGACACTTTAATAGTTCTAAGTATAGAATTTTCCGAGTAAATCAATACAACAAATATATATTCGCAATCGTGTGGCTTATCCTCGCTATTAACTTACATTGAATTATCGAAACAAATTTCGTTACTTATCTCTTTTACCATAAAATCACAATAAAACTCATAATTCTAATAAACTATGCATGAAGAAAATACATTTAACCACTCTATATACATATCATCTTCGGAGGCTGGAATATGACAGTTGCCGAACAGTGACGAATTTTTCTATGCGCATTATCATTTATCAGTTTGGGAGTACTATACTTGAAGCTAAAGAGATGATTTTTCATTTTTCCTATTATAGGAAAAGTACAGAAAGATGTTATTCGTACGTGAATCGAATATTAACAACATATTAATGTTGGATGGTAATACAATAAAAATAAAAGATCAATATATTTTAATTTATTTTTATTTCCTTAGCACTAGTAGACTAGCTTACAACTAATTTGTAAATTACAAATATCATTACAAAAATACTTTATTGTACAGTGTCATAAATAAGTTTATTTAAACTTAAACTATACCAAGTATTACACATTAAAAAGTATCAACAAATTATGTGAGATGTAGCACCAAGAGCATGATAGGTTTATAGTATTGTTTGTTTGATTGAAAGTCAACAATCAAATAACTTAGAGCCACACTTACAATGTTATTGTTACTTCTAATTTCGGAAACATCTGGCAAAAAGAATGTCCCTATTTAGTATTTATGGTTCAAAATCGTATGGGCGCGGTTGAGGACGTCTTTGGATAAGAGGTATATTCACTTCTTCAGCTGATCTGAAGACTTGTGGTTGGTATTGTTGTTGTTGTCTTTGAGATGGCCTCTCTTGTATTTGGGGACCTTGTCTGCGAGGGTCTGCTTCCTAAAAAAATTAAAAAGAAACGCGTGAGGAAGTTATAAAAAATGTTGCCAGTAAAATACAAAATGTTAAGTATCAATTATGAATTATCGTCTCTAGAACGTGGCAGATATGTGATTTAATCTAGGTGTAACTTTTGCTAATTTTTATTCTGATATTACCCCTTTGGGATAAAAGGATAATTAATTTATGAAACCGCGAGATTTAAGTTAATTCAAATTACCTCTTCTTCATCCTCCCTTTCATATCGGTCATCAGTGTAGACCTCAGAGGGGTAGTACCTCTCAGAGTATCTGATTGGCGCGTTGGGTTTCCTCTGAACCTCCTCATCATTAATTTGTTTGTAAAGGTATTCATTCACGAAGTGGTACTTCGAAGACTTCTGACAGATGTTGTCGTGAGTGGGCGGCATGCAGATGAGGTGAACCTTAGGAAAAACAAAATTATTTAACACACTGTTCAAAAAATTGATATTTCAAACCTAAACATTGGAAAAGACTAATAATGCCAATTTGATTCAATGCTATTGTATTTTCAAACGGATCTCTGTTGTTTTGACTTAAATGTTTTATTAAAAGCATTTATTTATAATTATTTAAAGAGAAGATAAATTATAAGGCCTATGATGTTGAAAATACGTACTTGATGGAAAGTAAATCCATCCGGGCAGATCCAGGAATGCTTGACATTGTCTTGGCAGTAGTGGAAGACTTCACAGTTCAGGTCTTCATCAGCGTAGTATCCAGACTTCCTGGTGGCACAGTCGAATTTGGATTGCTGGAGCAGGTTGGAGAGACGATCGGGTTCTTCCTTCTCTTCTAATTCTTCTTCTTCAGATGATTGTTGTTGGATTTTGGCTGGGCGTTGCTCTTGTGGCTAGAGGGAACATGATATTAGGTTTACGTTGGTATAATAAATTAATAACTTTATCAGTTCAGAGGAATATATTATTTTCTATCGGTTTTATACAGTGAAACTTTCGAAAATGTACGCTACATAATTCATAATATGTAATAGGTAGTAGGTTTACCATTTAAAGTAAGTCAAATTTTTAAAAACAGCTCTAAAACTTTCTTGATAAAAGCAATTCTAAGTGCACGAAAAATTTTGCGACTGAATCAAAACATAAAAAGACATGAAATGAATTTACCTTCCTATGAGGAGCGCGGGCAGGTTGCCTCTGTTCCTCAATATAAATCTGCTGTTGCTGTGGTCTTGTTGGCACGACGTACTCCTGCTGTTCCTGCTGGCGCTGGTAGCCCGCCAGCTCGGCCAGCGAGGGTGTGGGGCGGAAACCCGTTGGTAATGTGTTCGGATACGCGACAGGGGTGTAAGCACGTGGTCGGAGGTTGCGGGATTCCTGAAAATTAATACATTATGTTGAGCAAAGAGTAATGTTGAGTATTATGTCAGTTTTATGAATTGCCTAAACAATTTTCCGCATGTCTGAACGGAAATAAATGTAACAATTGATTGCGTGTTTATGAAAATATGTACAGTCACATAACACGTATAAAATCAATCCTAAATTATACGGTCTAATGCGAAATGCATCTTTGTTATTTGTGCTATTAAAATTATAAATAGCACAGCATAACTTTAACTGTGTAATGGCGCGTCTATTTTTCGCGCCATAATAAAACAATGAAATTGGACTGTGTTTATTCGTGCGTCACGACGTTTAGCGACATTGTTGTACCAATAACTATTTACTATCTAATTGAAATTATATCACACGTTTAATAGCCCCGGTGAATGGTACAGGTTAATGCCTTAATACTTTCCTTCGATTCCGCAAACTGGTTTGTGTAGACATGCCATAAGTGTGTATCAGATATCGATAGCTCTATATCTTTGGTAGAGTGTGTGTTACTGGGTATTGCTAGATGTAACGGAGAAATTTTATGAAATAAGCCGAGGAAAATATGGAATAAATCTTACATAACAGTAATGTAGGTGTATGAAATGGTTACAGGAAAAATTACATCTCGGTTATCACTATGTAATCCTTCAAAATATTAAACGTTCTTACATGTGTGGTGTGCATGTACCTTATCTAGATACCGATTTCTTATAATAGTTAATTAAAGTAACCCGGAACCGATTGCGTTTATGAACAATTATTATAGCACACATTTAATCAACCTAAATAATAGCATAATTATTATTACCACATATTATTATTGCAATTAATAGAAAATATTAGTTATAAATATACATGTATGCTTGCCACATTTGTTGTACCTACGTATTTAACGATTATTCTTTTTTTTATTTGTTTTAAATGTAGGATATGTAAGGAATTTAAAATGAATTAATTACCCAATAATTAACATTATTTAGTAGGCTTGCTGTAATTTCCCACGCGATCTCCTATGATTAGGTTTACCTACTCATTACATATTTTATAACATCACTGTTTACATTATACAGCTGCATTTACATAACGAGTAGGTACAGAAAACATCTAATAATAATATTTATAAACTACATTATCTATATTAAGAGAGCACAGCTTATAAATAATTTAAAAAGCAATCATAGTTCTAAATTTAAATATACTACGTAAGTAGTTATGGCGATAACGCGAGAGCACTTTCAAATGGTTTCGCTTTTCAAACATGCATACTACGGACTACCGTTTTAAAAAAAGTAAAAACAAAGCAATTGTATTGTCTGATAATGAGTACTTTCTCTGTGTAATTAAGACTGCTATTTCATTAGAATAAAAAATGTCGCGTAAATCCTCACAACCCTATGGATAGGTACAAGTAATCTTACTTCCAATATATTAGAGCATTAGGTCATTAATTCTAAACCTTTACAGATTCTTATTTAAAGTATGAGTGTGTTCTTGAATTTTGAAACAAAAATGCCTTTGATGGAAAAGCCCATTTATAAACTTCGCAAATTCGCATTGCATGCAGCTGATTCGTGAATGACTTCAGTCTTCATTGCAGTAATGTATTTTCAAATGTCAAAAATAATATTTGGTACCTCTCGATCTAGTGGAGAATCTTCATCTTCATCTTCAACCTCAGCATCAGGGATGCTGTCATCTTCCTCAGACGCCAGCGCTGTGCCAATGAGCATTAATGCTATTAAAACGTTCCACCTGTAACAAGGAAAAATAAGATTAGAAATATAATATTAGATGGTCTCGATTTTGTAAGTTGAGGAAAATGTAGCAGAAAATTAGTATTGTTCCGCCATGATGTAACAATTGCTGAGTTAGATCCAGTTTTGACGAAGAAAGTTCCGTCTTTGTTTAAGTTAATTTGTTGTGTATATTTCATTCTTGTAGGTATAATTAACAGTTTTAATTATGCTATTCACTTCTTATGTAGATCGAACGTAATAGTTAAAACGTGCGTGGCTAAAAATATTTGATATCTAATTACTAAGCTGCAGAGTTTGATTGTTTGTTTGAACGCGCTAATCTCAGGAACTACTGGTCCGATTTGAAAAATTCTTTCGGTGTTAGATAGCCCATTTATCAAGGAAGGCTATAGGCTATATGTCATCACGCTAAGACCAACAGGAGTGGAGCACTGCGGGTAAAACCGCAGGGCACAGCTAGTCTGAGAAAATAACAAAGACCGAGGTGCGGAAGAGAGATTGTTAGAACTTTTGCATAATTAAAGTTTTTTATTATTTTCTAATTAAAGTTAATGGGCGCATTCAAGCGTTTGATTGGATTTGCGTCAAAGTTCGGTTTCGTATGCATTCCGGTCTAACCACAAAACACAATAGAGCAGCTTCGCAAC
>CAJQZM010018179.1:0-17238 GCA_907164665.1 Colias nastes | reverse complement strand
GTGAGGTGTCGAAAGGTCTTCCTAGAACTAATGTAGCACCGACATGACGTATGCTTTTAGATTTAAAAGCGACTCTTATGTTTGTAAAGTCGCGTATTGCAATATGATTTAGTAGAATCGATTTATCTATTATTTTTTTTTGTACACTTTACTTGTAATACTTTTAGAGAAATATCAAATATCAGTCTGCTTGCAAATTGCTTGTATTTTTATTTAGTTTATACTCTTCCAAAAAAAACTAGTTAACGGATTGGGTTGAAACGGTATGAGATAAAATAACACACAATAGGCTACCTTTGATCCTGGTAAAAGCCTATGTCCGAAACGAACTGAACTTGTTGACACTGTTTACAAATATTTTTGATACTCGTTTTTCGATAATGCTTCAGCATTTAAATTCATGATATTCACAAATTTGTTAAATCATTATTCCACCACTTGATAATTACAAATTACTGAAACAGTATTCCTGAAAATAGGTCGACACTCAACCAGAAAATAATCCGATAACTCTTCTGTAATAACACTCAATTACAAATGATTTAAATGCAAACAATAATACGACGCACAGTCCAAAAATCTGAATTCATTCGAACAAAGCAAACGTCGACACCACGAAATCAGCTTTAGGAGGGGGACATTAAATATTTTTCAGTTATGAGTCGAAAAAGTCACAAAAGCATCGCATTTCCATCCGAGGAGTGGTGTTATATAGGTATATATGGAGTATAGGTGAGCCAGCAACAAAGACATACGAACCGAGCCTGCATTTATTGAAAGTGGGGGCGACCGGGGACAAGGGGGGACCGCTCAGGACGGCTCCGTAACTGATGCACGTTTGAATTTAGCGTCACTTTTGTTTTGCGAAGAAATTCCAAAGGATTTTAGGGAGTGAAAAATACATTTGCCTTAACATAAATATGTTATGACGGACTATTGAATTCGTGAAATGTAAAGTATATGCGATGTAAAGTAGGGAGCTTTCTCGTATTTCATTTTATATCCACTATTATTATAAGTGCTAAAGTAACTCTGTCTCTATCTATGTGACTGTTTTTGCCTTTAAATTCTGAGCTGATATATTTAGTTAAGCAGATACTTAATGAAAGATCAAATGGACCAATTCGACAGGCATCTGTGAATTCATTTCATAAGAATATACGTCTTAAAACACCATCATAAATGATGAAGAAGCATACTATTACTAATATTATAATACATATAACCCTGGGGCCCAAAGCTCGTGTCACCCCACATCGCTGCAGCCACGGATTATGCCCACAAATATGGCAAAAAAGGACTTGTTGCTTTATCACTGCCACATTTTTACGGGCGCCAATTTAACATATTATGATGTCGCTCGGCCTTTGTGTTTAGATTGTGAATGGCGATAAAACAGCGTCACTGCGCGGCGTAAGGTTTTTAAAAAGTAATTTTTTGTTATGTCATCTACTACTTACTACCGTTGAGGAGTCGTCACACTAAGGAAGTCGTAACAAGATTGGACTTCACTTTATTTGTGTGAATTATTTGGAAGTTAAAGTTCGTATTTTGCTCCATGCAAATACTTATGTCGGAAATTATAATTTCGCAAGGATCATCATACATGAAAAACTAATTTTTAAAATTTTTCAGATTTCCACCAATCCCTATACCTCCCTATATGTAATCTTTAACACTTCAGTATCATCAATATTTAAACTGAACAAACATCCTTAAACTATCTTAATATATTTCTCTTTAAAAACAGTAGAAAAAGCAAACAGCACATACATTGCAGCAAAATCATCTCGTCTACGAAACATCAACGAGGTCCGCACTCCGCAGCGTCGAGCCGGCCATATTTCATTATGTTTGTCTCGCCGGCGAAATAGGCTTTGTTCTGAATAATTTACAATTTGGACGCGGTTATTAATCGTGCAATGATATAATGTGTCCGCGTATCGCTGTATATCACGGCGAGACTTGTAACTTATAATGGCGCGTAGATAAATGCCAACGTTCGTATGGTGGGTCTAAATCTGATATAGATTTTAACTGCCGAAAATGAAGTTGGTATGTCTATATTCTACAAATGTTAACTTGTGATGTATGCTACTACTTAAACTGCGATTACACTACTTGGTACTCATATATAAAGCAGATTGTAATTAATTAGAATCCTGGTACTAATATAAATTTCAGCTAAAAATGTATCCTATGTGAAATTTAAATTCAATAAACTCTACAACATTCAGTTACACTAAATAACACATTAACAACTAAACGAGACAATTTAGTGAGTACTTCTCATGTACAAGTGAATATGAGAGATCATTATGTGCTCATTAAATGATTATTTTGCAGTAACAGTCGCGTAATGACAGAATTAGTGCATAAATTGCATACAATGTTATTAGAGTACTTGTATGTTCCATAAATTAATTATGTGCAAAAACTAAAAAGTTATGCAAATGTTACACAATATTGAAACAAGTTATGTTTGTCAAGACCATACATAAAAGACCAAATCCTTGTTTCCCCTTCCGTCACTTGAGAAAGTCGATTGAAATGAAAGTCAAACATTTCAATCAATCTCAATGAATTTTTGGGATTTTCATTATCTAGGAACCATCTCTTAATACTAAAGTCTAAACTAGGAAACTATTACTGTATCTCCAGTTATCACACAATATAGTCTTCTCCTTACACTCTACAATCATCCGTTTATATCACGACATAATCCAATTTAAATACCATATCAATCCATACCCAGCAAAAGACAATTCAAAAGGTACAACACCAAATTACGCACACGTCTAACTATCATCTTGCTTTCAAAATATATTTCCCATCTTCACATACATTCCACAGCATCCATTACTTCAAGCTGCAAAGTACGCAGATTAATCAAAGAGCAAATATTTAGGTGTGCGAGATGACGTCTAGGCACTGCCCACCGCCTACCTGTTGATTATTGAGTTACTTAGCGCCTTGCCCGCTTCGCTGCATGACACCATTTTGAGATTATATTATATAAAATAGAGTATAATTATATATTGATATTAAATAGGACACTGCAGTGTTTTATAGGTTTGATTTCTAATTGTGTTGTCACGTTGAATTATAAAGTGTAAATCAGTGTCCAAAAGTAGAGCAATTGAATTTTTTATTATTTGAAAAAATAATGAAAAGCTAATTGTGTCTAGATACTATATTTTAATATCAATAATTAATATTCTTATAATACTGATATTCAAGATTATGTATTTGAAAAGTAAAGTGAACTTCTGATTTTATTCACTTAAATAATGTTATTTAATCCAGTAAATGGCAGCATAAAATTATATTCGAGTAATCACACCGGCACACAGCTGTTCATATCTTAAAAGAATCTCGTCAGATCCTATTAAAATAGATCACTTACTGAGATTGAAAATATTGAAAGATTCCGACGTGGAACGATTTTCTTCGGCTAATATTTTATATGTTGGAAAGCTGGGGAAGTTGACTCAATGGCCATATATCATGCAGTAAGTATATGCAGCGGTATGTATGTATGTATAGTTATATAGGTCAACCGGTAGATTGCTGCTACATATTAAAATACTAGACTGGAGCAGATTTCATAGGGGAAGTATTATTTTGTATTCAGCTTGTATTTGGGACCTTTAAACTAAAACGTTTATATGCATGTTTTATTTAAACTTATGCAGACCTCTGTTCACTTAGGCTAATAACGTTATTGCATATACTATTTAAAGATTATGTTGCGTTTAAGATTTCGTATGAATTGTTATTTCATGATCAAACGTAGTTGCTCACAATCGTACAGGATAATGCAATAAATATTTAAGCTTATTATACCCGTTCTGTTTATTAACAAATTATTTACTACAGCTACTAAATATATCTTAGGAAACATCCGTATAAGTCACATGTTTAAAATGAACACTGATATACGATCATGAACAATTCCACAACATAATGTATACATTTTAAACCGATCCGAAGTTTGCACATCCATTTAGCGGTAATAAGCGACAAGTAGAGGTCTAATTCCGATATCAATGGACTAACACATTACTACTTTAAACTTATTCTTTAATCTATTGGAATAAGATTCAAATTCACTTAGTTGACGTCACGTCTGCTTTTAATGAGGAAATTGCAATGATTTATACAGTTCTAATTATACAGTTATAAACTCAACAAGTTTAAGTTTATGATGTTTCAATGGAATCTATTCAGGATATTTTATGATTAGAGATGATATTTAAATGGCATCTTTATTTATTTTATACTATACGCAATGGATTTTGTACCAATCATTGAAAGTAAATAAAATTTAAAGGCATATCTAATACGAGTACAACCTCTTTCGACTGCCTCCTTGGTACAGTGGTTGACGCGCGAGCGTAGAACCGAAGGGTCCTGGGTTCGATTCCCGTTGGAGACGAAGAAAAAATTTATTACAAATATCAAACTGTGAATTGCATAAAAGTATCATCACCAACGTATTTTAAAGGATATACTAAGACAGAGTGAAATATTAACAGAGGTGATTATAAAATAATATACCTACCTAACAGCTAGAATTTGTTAGCATAAAATATTAATATTAACATTCAGTCTAACTGAGGTTTTCTTTAAATAGGTTATTGGCTTCAATTACATCAATATTCAATACACTTGTCAGTAACTGTGTTATTGCGTAAAATAATGAGATTAAGTCAATCTTCTTACATGTCTGTATTGTCTACATAATACATATATTACACGCATTGTTTATGGCTTATATTTAATACTCTTACGTATATTTATTTGGCTATACAGGTACGACTTACTCATATAATATGAATAAAATGTTAAAGGACGCGTTTAGCACTTAAAATATGGCAAATTTAGCAATTTTTTTGCATTCAGATGTTACTTATTTCATTTACAATACGACTTTACGTATTTTTTATTCATATTGATCGAAACGACATGAAATAGAACAAACAATAGATAAGTAATTTAAGCACCATCGTTAAATTCAAACAAAAAAATTAACATTAAGCACTACTCTTCAACACAACCAGTAACTACAACCCATACCACTATTCGTCATTCCCAGGAATCAAACCCACTTTCATCAACCAAGCAAGCACAATACCCACTGCAGCAATGCACCAAACCTTTCAATGTGTCAATCCAAACTTTAATTACACATAGACGAGTGGTCAAGCGCGCTCCGGTCGAACGGAACAGTGCGCCGTATCAATGCCAAAGCCAAGGCTCTGCGATTGACAAGGCTCTTACGTAAACGGTTTGATTTTAAGGTATGAATTAATTCGATTGAAACACAAATCCAGGTTACGTAAATTGAAATATAATACTACTACATATCTAATACACTAACTCACTGGACCCTCCCGCATTGTATCCATATAAAAATATGTCTATTAGCTAATCCAGACTATAATATATCTCTATACCAAATTTCATACAAATCCGATCAGATGTTTATGAATAAGAAAATCCCAACTTTCTTTTTATTAGGAGGAAGTAAAAAACATACATCCACATATTTTTACAAACATTCACGTTTATAATATTAAATTAAGTATTAGGAAGAAATAATAAGATTATATCATTTCGCAATATTACCAGACTTGAATACATCGAGGATCATAATATGAAGCCATCGAATTGTATGCTTCATCTTCTACACATCATCTGAGTCCGTCTGAGTCGATTTAAGTAATAGAAGGATAAAATCTTTTCCTTTCTGGGCATATAAGAAGTTTCCATTTTAAAAGAAACCTTTTGTAACTTAACAGACTTATTGATAGGAAATGACATACCTAAGTAGGTGTATAAAATGAATTGTGCAAATCAACCAAAACCATACCATAGATATAATTCTCAATAATAACAATTTATTTTTTTCTATTCTTTATAAATTTATAATAATAATTATTCATAATTACAATAGATGTTATCTTCAAGATGACATTTCGCGCTAAATGCTCATTCCAACCGAATACTCAATTCACAAAAAGTAAAATTGAATACAACAGCAAACTTTTTGCTAAACTAGTTTTTATTTCATTGCCGATGCATACAAACAAACGGGTTGCTTATCTTACTATACTCGTTCATTATCTGTGTAAATGCTTTGAAATGTTAACTTCAGTAGTCTTAAGGACTAATTAATAAAACTAGCAGATATCCAATTTTACAAGGCAAGTGTTTAAGCCACAAGGAAAGAATTAAAATTTTGCGTAATCGATTTTATAGATATTTTCTGTACAGATTATATGTTGGATGGTATCTTTAAATCGTATTAAAAATATAGTTCAACCCCGTTTAAAGCTAATATCTTAAGGCCTGCTGATTTCCGTGATAAAATTTAAGATATAGAATCTAAACCCAACCATTCCAATTTACATTTTTCAGTCACAATTCAAATCATCAATTAATACGCAATTGCCTACATTGCAATTACACTAAGACAAAGCAAACGTACCACCCCAGATAATCACATAATCAGACAGATCCACAATTGTTAACAAATAACAATTGTACAGCACTATTCAGATCGCGTATCCAAACATCAACACATCACTCAAAATCGCATCGCTCACAATATTGCTAAATGCTAATTTTGGATAATACACCTTTGCAGTTTGCACTATTCATTATACGAATCTGTCCAAATAACACAAAGTTTCAATTCATCAATATTAACAATTTACGATTAACACATTAGATACGAACAGATTTTCAACATTTAGCGCCTATAGTGATAGTAAAACATAGGTAAACCAACAAACATATAGGTAGGACTCAAATGTCTTAGCATCAAATTGATCTCCTCCTTATATTCCAATTTCACAAAGAAACCAATATTCCTTAATAACACATAACAATAAATTGATAAATCATTTCTCAGATTCAATCACATCAAAATATTTACATGTCTATTGTATTCATTATTCGTCGAGAATAAATGAAACCTTATTGTGCCATTATCTAAATGTTTAACCACCGTTCATTCAACTTCCAAACCCAAACATGTACCTACAATACAATTTGTATTTCAATCAAACTTCCAAGAGTCGCTATTTTTAGCGGTAAATCTTCTCACTTGTATCGGCACATGAAATATTCAATTTAATTCGTATAAATCTAATAATATCACGAAACAACGACACGTGATATATTTGTACACGAGGATCCTCCATCGTCGACGCAGGCGACCGACGTCACGTGTTTTTCATTCATACGATTAAATTTAGCGGAGGTAAACATTAAACTATGAAGAACTAGTAAATTAACTACGCATTTATATATATTAGATATAACCACAGTATTACAAGGAAATAATATTGTAATACTGTGGTATAACTATGGCCTCATTCACTAATAGCGACCCGCTCTAGTTGTTACATTTCGTCTAAAGAAAACATAGGCTAGAGTCTAGAGTCTAGACAGACATTATGAAGCTCCAATTGTTTAAAGGATTTTCAGTCCTTATACAATGAATTATCTAAGCGTCTTCTACTCTGATTTTTTCATTATCCTGCCAACTTATATTATACTAATATCTAGGAACAAATCTTATCAAATCGAGATCACCTCGGCAACAGCACAACAGGCACCAGTGACGTCACATTCGTACGGAATGTCACTTATAGACGGCGCGGGCGTTTAAAGCACCTCATCCCTCAGCTGCCCTTCCATTTACCATAAGGGTGCTTTTCCACCAATAATGTGCGAGGACGTGTTGCGAGAAATGTGTTTGTAAATAAGTAATAACCAACCATATCTTTTCGATTTTTTTAACGTTTCGAACATTCTATCGATTTAGTTTGAAGTTTGAAGCGTTTAAACATTCCTCGCTCCACATCCGCGCACATTATTGGTGGAAAAGCACCATTAATAGGGAACACAGCACTTCACAATCACTTAAACAGGCGAGATTCTGTCTCGCGGCCCCTCAGCACAAGATTTATTTGTTTCTGACAAACCATCCGTCGGTGGTATCGTGAGGATAAATCAAAAAGTTAACGTCGCCCGTGGTGGTTGTGTTATGTGTGATAGTGATGAGTTTATCAATATATTCTAATTTTTTAATTATAATAACTTCACTTCACAGTTATAATGTGTCTTTTAACAAGTCTTTTAAAAACCATAGTATGTACTTCCAATTGATTTTGGGCTCAATACCGTTCAACAACAAAAAAAAGCTCAACAAAATTTTCTTAACTTTAATTTTTGTACGAAGTACATCATCAATCATCGCAGGTTTATAAAACCAAGTTGTCAAGCTTATCTTAAGGAAATGTTAATTATTGCATTTAATATACCCAACCTATGTACAATATTTTCATAAATTTCTTTCCCTTATAATCAACAAAAAACGACTATAAGTACATAATATATTGATTGAACCGTACCATATTTAATATTTGCAATTACTATGCCATCGATGCAATTGAAAACAGCCAAAAATACAAAACTAACCTAACCTAATGAACGGGAACACCGCTGACGTTTCAAGTGTCATTGAACACCTCTGCATAAAAACCTGTTTTAGTGCCAATCTATTAAAGGCCACAAAAACAAACACTGATAGTGTTACACATTCGGAATTGCCGTTTAACTGAATAAGTACCTTATTAAACTTTGATAAATCTGAACCTCCATACATCCTGGCTGATAATAATTTCATCATACTTGAAAAAAATTGCCACTGTCCGACGGATTTCTATTCAATAGTTGGCCAAAAAGGTAAAGGTTAGGTCTCTAGCTTATTAGGCTCTATACACTGTAAGCATACTTGAGAAATGCAGTTGTTCGAATTAAAACCAAATAGACTACCGCCCGTACGGACCAAACTGAATTCCTTCTCACGGGTCCGGGTCGTACGGTATTGACGCGCGCGCACGTCGCAAAGGTCAAAAGCTATTTGTCTCTTTCCCCATTCGGCTTAATGAACGTGAACGAACGAGAGGAGCGTATGCAAATGACTGTCCACATAAAAAATAAAACGAATAGCCAACTTACTGTGGCGACTCGCCGTGATTGATTAGATGCACCTTTTTTTGTTGGAGACCTTTAAGCCTCCGTCGAATAAAGTGCGAATAGAGCGAACTGTGAATATATTTTTATGAATAACACGACTAGTGTGGTCTTTTTCACACTGCATGATTATTCAAAGTCGAATGAGAGCATAAGGCAATTTAAACTTTTGCAACAAAACAGTGATTATGTTTAACAAAACCCCATCTGAGTATAATTAAGAAGATTATACATTTAAACATTTACAGGGTAACCTATTAAAAACTCGAATTTCTATTACCCGAATCTTAAAACCCCGAAAACGGTTGTTAGAACTTTTAAAAGACAGATGTAATGAATGACAAATTTTTAAAATTCCTTTTTTAATTTCCCAGATGAATCAATTTCCAGATGCACCAAAACCAGATTTTTAAAAAGTATTTTTTTTTTCCCGTATTCTCATAATACAGATCTCATTATACCAGATTCTCAAAATACTTTTTTTTGTTTCCCATCGTACCATTTTCCAAATAAACTATTGCCAAATTTTCATAATCTTTTTATTTGGTTCCCATATAATCGTATAACAGATAAACTATTGCCAGATTTTCATAATCTTTTTATTTGATTTCCATACAATCGTGATTATACCTTAACTATCGACTGAAAATAAACATTGTCAGTAAGTAAATTTATTGTTTTACTTGTCCATTACAGACCGGTTTTAGTGTCAAAGTCGACTCAGTAGGTTAGGTTAGGTTTGAACTGTGACCCCCTACGCACGAGCCGAGCGAGCGAAGCGAGCGTGCCGCGGCAGCGGCCGGCGAGTGCCAGAACCGACTCGCTATTGTTTTACTTGCCCGTTACAGAAAGGTTTAAGTGTCAAATTCGACTCAGTAGGTTAGGTTAGGTTTGAACTGTGACCCCCTACGCACGAGCCGAGCGAGCGAAGCGAGCGTGCCGCGGTAGCGGCCGGCGAGTGCCAGAACCGACTCGCTATTGTTTTACTTGCCCATTACAGAAAGGTTAAAATGTTAAAATCTATTCAGAAGGTTAGGTTAGGTTCGTGCTGCGTCCCCCTGGAAGGATTACGTTTTGCTGGATATCGTTTATTTGAATTTCAAAAATCTGGACATTGTTTGTCTGGATATCAATTAACTGTATTTCAAAAATTTGTGTTTTAAAAATCTGGCTTTCGTGCATATGGATTACGGTCATCTGGATTTTGTGCATTTAGATTTCGTATGTCTGGAACTCATTCGTCTGGATTGTAAAACGTCGTACAAATAAAGAAATGGGCAAATGAAATTCGGAGTTGCGATTATATGGCAAACAAAACTTCGAAATTTTAAAATTCGGGGTTATGAAAAAATGTCCAAACGTTTTCTGGATTATGATATTCGGAATATTAAAATTCGAGATTAAGATAGGTAACCCATTTACAGATATATTTAAACTGTTTTCTTTTTAATAATTCCCATAAAAAGTAGATAGAGTTTACTGAAACTTTGGTCACCATCATCTCCCATGAATCTTAACGATACAAAAACTCTGAGCAGATTTTTTTAATGTTTAAATTAAATTCAATGCACATTTCACGTTGAACAACAATTGTTCCGTGGCCGTCAACGTTGCGACACAGCCGTCAGAACAATAGCTACTCTCACTGAAAACTGGAAACTAATAAATAGCTCGTAATCGAAACAGTGGATGTCCGCTCGTAAATTTCAATACTAAACGCGACACGTTGAGATAATACAAGATTATTATGTTTGGCAACAAAGTTCGCGGGTTTCGCGTTATTGCTTATTAAAACAGACGAGCGGCTGTAACTCTTTTGCGCTATAAACGGTATGTATTGTATTGAAGTGTCCGACTTGGAGATATGTAATTAATCATGTTGTTATTATCTCTGACTGTATTTAATGACGTCATACAAATATATCAAGTGATTCATGTGATCTATCACATCAAAAATTATACGACAATATTCATCAAAATTCGTCAAGCTTTTGTATTTAGCGATTGATTCTTAAACGAGCAACAAAAACTTTCACATGAACATAATATGCAGAAAGGACGTACGATGAAGTCACTTTTGTGTGGGAGCAAGAACATTTACGGCTAACTAACAAACTTCAAGACTAAAGTACAATAATTATACGCGATCAAAACGCGAGATTACAATAAAATGCAAGTGAATCACACGACCGTATTTAACGTGAAAAACATTGAGGTTAAGAGCGAAATAAAATAATGAAGAGATGTATAAATTAGTTTACATGACCACTGTTTACGTTCGCAGTTCACGGCCGCACGACGCCGCGGCTGATTACCATACGACCGTCTCGCTCTGACATATGGTAAAAATCGATAATGCGTATCATTGTCCCTTTCGCACATTGATTTACAGTCTAGGAGTTTAACAGCGCTACTTGTGCGTGTACCGCGTAGTCCATTTATAGAGGAGACTATAAAATAATTACGCTAACCTTCCATTTAATTACGTTCAAGTAAACATCACATTAATTGTCCAGACCGAATGTGCCATTACGTATGGGATCGATATAATGCAATATAGATAGACTTATTACGTTTATTGTATTTGTTATTTGTTCGACAAATACCTATCAACAAATCGTAATACAGTTTTTCTCTATATATATTATGCATAATAAAAAATCATATAAAATGGAAAATAAAAAGCTACAACAACATTACTTCATAAGACCCATCATACCTAAATAATCTCGTAAATAGACACAAAAACTCATAGACCTATAATTGGTTCGCGCATATTCATGCGTACCTAATTAAAAAGCAAAAAAAAACTGGATAGAAAATGATAAACTTTCACGTAATTGATGGTAGCTGTGCGAATGTATAGTAACTAATTATGCAGAGTGCAACACAGTCGGTTGGGTCTAGCGGTGCACACGCGCGCTAGGTGACCATACTGTGTGCGGCCAAAGGGATAATTATTAATATCTTATTAAATTACCCAGAAAATTTTAAAATAAGTACGAAATAATTTATAATAAAGTAATATGAATAATTATTTATGATTACCGCTTTCCAAATTAAACAATTACGAGAAACTCGTCAATCCTACAAAATTACGTCGAGTATGTGCACCTCAAGCAATCAAATAATCATACAACTTATATACAGGTAGATACACATGGCTACATGAAAGAACGTTGCTTAAACTTTGCAATGCGATTAATCAGTTTCTTTGGAAAATGATTAATCGCATTGCATCATCATCACCATTGCATCTTAGTGCATATTTATCTTTTCGATAAATTGGAACTTGAAACACATATTTCTCTTCATTTTAGAATCAATTAAATCATTCTACTTAGCACTAAATGGCATTCTATTTTTCCTACATATTTACTCCTTCCATAATAGTAATCATTAGACATCGGATTATATGCACTAACAAAATGCCAAAATATGCATGCAAATATGCACTAAAAAAGGCCGAAATATGCACTAAAAACGACTGATATGCCTAAAATATGCACAATACAAAATCAAAAAACCTTTATTATTTTTATATATTTTAATCAAAGATTGTACAAAAACAGTGAAATTTTCTTGAAATTAAGTATAGTTTTTGTGCCAATATACAATTAAGCATTTTTACCAAATTTTCGAGCGCAAATTTGTGACGTTTTCACCCGCGAGCCCAGTGTTGCCACCTTAGACCTTTCCGGGCTAAATCTAGCCCTTTTTTGAAAATCAACCCGTTTTTTAAGTTTTTAGCCCCAAAAGGGTAATCTAGCCCTATTTTGAATGGCTCAAAATTTACTTAAAATGGAGCCCATTTTGTAATTTTTTGCCATTTTACCATGCCAAAATAGGGTTTGTTTACTCGCTGAGCGAAATAAATAAAAATAAATAAAATAAAGGTTAGTCAACCAATCAAAACTCCCGCTACTTATCGAAATATGCACGATTGGGGAAAAAGGCTAAAATATGCACTAACGCCGTAATTAGAGAGTTTTATGCATTTGCATATGCAAATATGCAAATGCATATAATCCGATGTCTAGTAATCATCTAAAACAACAGTCCCACAAAATCCGTCAATCATGGTCACCCAGCGTCGTCTAATGTTATGTATGTACGAGTGTGCTCCACCAGTGAAGAACAAAGGGCTTGAAACATGCGGCAGAAATTAACGTTTCTTTTGTACACCTATGATAAAACTATAAAGCATTTGTAATGAGTCGCTAAGCTTTATTATGACACTAGCTTCCGCCCACGACTTTGTACGTGCATCCTCGTTTTTCCCCGTTCCCGCAAGAATTTCGGGAAATCCTTTCTTAGCGGATGCCTACGTCCTAACATCTACCTGCATGCCAAATTTCAGCCCGATACGTCCAGTGGTTTGGGCTGTGCGTTGATAGATCACTATATCAGTCACCTTTGAGTTTTATATATATAGATTGTGCGCGTCTTGTGGCAACATTTTCATTATACATTTAAACGGTTGGAAGGAAATTTTGCAGAAGTCTCTTTTGAATTTAATTAAGGCTCAATTTCTCATGTTTAAACTTTTAATGCATTATTTTATATTAACTATACGTTAAAATGCAGTTATATCGAGTTATTTTACAGATTTAGTTACTATTCCAGATAAAACATCCCAAGTATTAAACATATAACATCGCCATCAACTACAGTTACGTACTAATTCGTTTTTCTAACCATCTTCTCAAAAACATTTCCACATAGAAAAGCGACAAGAAACAAACGTCCAAGTCTTAAACATTTATCTATTAAAAGGGACAGTACCGATAAACAATTTAGGTTGTCTGAATAGGTAATTTACTAACCAAAGACTTTAGGTCTGACGGAGCATTATATACGATAGTATAAAAGGGTTTCCAGAGAATCTAAGATTCAAACTATATTAGAAGTAAATTTCATTATAATATGTTGCTTTTGCGCGTTGCCTAAAACTTACGAAATTATATACTAAAAGCTTTCTCTTGAATCACTATAAAAAAACCGTATCAAATTTCGTTGCGTAGTTTTGAAGAATTATGCATAAATAGAGCAAACAGACAGCTTGAATCGACTTTGTTTTGCACAATGAAGTGATTGATGTAAGCCATATTATGTACAATTTGTTTCTACGGTGACATGATCAATGTTAGAAAATACCCCCTTAAAAAATAAAGATTAGAAAAATATATAAAGGCTTTACTCACCGACTCGACTCCAGCATCATTTTGTGTGGCCTGCAATGTGAAACACTACGTTAAAACTACGCAAAATAAACAAAACACAACAGGTAAAGAAATACAGAGTTTTTAGTGAGCGAGATATGTGTGAGACGTCGCATGAAAAGCTTTTAGATGTGAAAGTGTAGGCATGATATTTTATTATCCGCTAATGCTACAACTATGTCGTGTTTATTACAAATTCGTATTTTTTGTCAGAAAAATGTTTAACAAAGAAACTCGGTATGTATCTTCGATTCATTAGTACGTACATATTATTAAAGACGAATAATTAAAATTACTAATAGGAGTAGCTACTTAAAATCTTGTAAAATACGAGCACTAATCACGAATTTGTACATCTACAACAATTATAAACTTTATTAGTATGTAACAGTGTGTATTTATGCATTAGGTACATAATTTATATATAAGGCTGCGTACACATAAGACGGCTGAAAATTTCACGTAATCTTTTAAAAATGCTATAAAAACGCTTTCGTTAACAATTACATTATTCCATCTATGCTGTTTGCTGTTATAAACTCGAAGGTCTGTCCATCTGTATGCTTATTCAAGCGTAACATAAACACGAAATGCATTTTGATGCTCTTTTTGTTTAAAAAAATAACATAAGCGCAATATTTCCTACCACAATATTAATTTTTTGCCATTCATTGCATATAGTGCAACGTACTACACTCCTTATCTTTGATAGATTAAACTTAGAATTGAGATACATATTACAATTTCGTAACCTAAGCATACCTAATGGTAGAGCGAACCTATAAGATTTGAATTTAAATCATTTAGGGACGATCAAATCAAGAAACAAAAGAAAACGGTACTTGCGCACACTCCATAATTTTTGCCTATACATTGTATTATGTCAATAAAGATTTTTATTTTATTTATATCATCAAATAAAACACGCAAGTACTAAACGGTAAACACATATTTAAGCCTAGGGCATCACACGTGGTCCAGTTCTATAGGACATCTCGGATCCACACCGTGTTATTACGCGTAGCTTCAGGGCACAACACTCAACCGTTCGGATACCGCGAAACAATTATTGAAATCATTCCAATTTCGATGCAACTCCTTTATATTATTCTGATGAATCGATGGTTTTAAACTGTGCAATTTAATGCAAACTAATGATTTATCCAGAACGCAGTTTTTCAAAATATTAAATAACCGCTTGCCATGTCGAGTTCGGGGATTATCTCACCAAGGAATTTAGTAACTTTCTATTGTTCAACTTTTTTAATTCGGTGAAGTAGTTTTCGCATTTGTCAACAATACACAAACTACGATATGATAATAAGAAACAATTAAATACGTCCTCTTCATAAAATTTGTAATGCAAAAAAAGCATTTCGTTCAATATTGTTAACACGATTAATTTATCCTACAGAACTAGTCTGAGTTCAGATTAGGTAAATCGATCTATTAAATCAATTTAGCATTCAATCTTTACAAACATATTAAAAAGTACTCAAAATGTTGTTATTCATAAGGACATAGAACGGTAAACACAACAAACGTAGGCACAAACATTATATAATACGGTCCACTTTCACTAGCGCTACATTACTCTAATAATACACAAATAGTGGCTAAATACCATAACGCCACTTTTATAGCGGCATTATTATGAAAGCTCAAGCCTTCATCAAACAAACTAGTTTTACCCACTCGGTTTTGCTCGAGTTAAATTGTTTTTGGTGCAAAGAAAACCACCGGATATTGAGGGGTGTTAAAGAGTATTAGTGAGACCTTGCAGTAATAAAGATTTCAATCTAGACTCATTTTAATGTAGCTCTTTTACCCTTATATACCCCTACATTAAAAAAAAAGACGTGTGGCACTCGGGGACTGCCGCGGTAAAGCTATTGCATGCTATGCCTTCAAGCCACACCTCCGCGCCCGTCGGAGTGGGGAGCGTGAGGTTTTTCGTTACTAAATTTCTGGATTCGGTCCCCGCGCTCAAGGCCCGCGATAGAAGCTATGCAATAGCTTAAAAATATTGGTTGCAATGTTTATTTTGTATACATTTGTGTTAGAATGGTAATTTTAACTTATTAGTAAACTCATTTAACAAACTACATCGAGAATTGAACTACATCGAGAGAATCACGCATCAACCAAGAACTAAAGAACTGCACATTCCGAATTCTTCTTAAAACATAGGTACTATAACATTTATCCTGTAATTTACAGATCTTTATAACTTGATTATGCTCGTTAGGTGCAGCTTGTAATAGCATACATAACCAACAACTAATCGTCTCCATACAGCGACTATCAATGAACTCCAGTTAACAACTGTCTGCAGTTCCACCGCAGCTCTGACGTACCGCGGTCGAGTGACCGGACTATCTGTCAGATTAAAGATTCTGTTATCTGCCTGTCGTCAACACTGACAAGCAACTCCCAAATTGTTTGACTCTTCCATGATTGTCCTGTGACGGTCTTCTCAAAAGCTTTTTATGGGAAATGAACAATTGCAACATTTGACATTGTTTAGGCACATAGAATAGCAAAAAACAGTAAGGGTAATAAATACATACTACTAAAAACAGGTGCTATAATAAAGACAATGGCGAACCTTGCTTTGATATTTTTAAAGAATCGAATAAAGAAACATATCTGTGAAAAATGGTAGAAATAAAAAACTTAAAACTGTATATACTTATCATCGAAGTGTTGTGAGCGTGTTATGTAATGTCATAGATAACGAAAAAAAAAAATAATGTCTGTATCTATTTTATGCATATGCAATTATGGGTTTATAAACTTATTGATTGACCAATAGACGAAACAAGTCACATTTAAATTTCAAAAATATCGCATCACATTGCACCGGAATATTTGCCACTTAACGTTATTTGTAATTTCGTCTACAACACAGTGAGACAGATTTAAGAGTCCTTATCGATTTTAGAGTGATTTTTACTTGTTTCTG
>CAJQZM010018178.1:0-19078 GCA_907164665.1 Colias nastes | reverse complement strand
TGCCAAAGCTGACGAGGGTCGGATCATACTCAACCTCAACCGATTCCGCATGACCGGTATCGCCTTCGCTGACGCGTTCATACTGGGCCGTGTCACGCGCACCGCCGTCATATCCAGCTCGGGTAGCGGTGACGCCTCGCACATGCTGGAAAATGCTCTGCACCCCCCAGAAACACCCTCCCGCAAAAACGACGCTGGATGGTGTCATCCCCGGACGGGAATCATCGGGGGGTGCCGTCATCTGCCCGATGGGTTTGTCGTTACCGGTCTTTGCCACGATAACGGGCTCAGGCAAGGTCGGATAGGCAGACGCCCTTGAGGTGACCTGGTGCAGAATGCCATAAAGGCTGAATGTGGCGAGCGCGACGCCAAGCACGTTTTTTCTGATCATCATGCGAACTTTCAGACTGGCCTGAAGGTAAAGGCTGCACCGTTCATGCAGTAGCGCAATCCGGTCGGTTGGGGACCGTCATCAAAGACATGGCCAAGATGACCACCGCATGTCGCGCACCGTACCTCCGTGCGCTCCATGCCAAGACTGTCATCCCCACGCTCCTGAACAGCTTGGGGCAGCGCTGCCGTGAAACTTGGCCAGCCCGTCCCGCTTTCGAACTTGCTGCGTGAGTCAAATGCCGGCGTTGCGCAGCCTGCGCAGGCAAACCGCCCCTGTCGGTGTTCGTTCAGGAGCGGGCTGGACCAGGGTGCCTCTGTGCCAGCCTCGCGCAGAATCTCGAATTGCTCCGGTGTGAGCAGGCGCCGCCATTCAGCAGCACTATGCGTCACGGGATAAGGTTCTGCGCCCCAGGCGCGGCCCGACAGAGCCAGACAGACTGAAGCACGGCAGAATTGTCGACGCGATGTCATGAACTTCGCCCTTTTGCTGAATTTCACTCCATCCTTCGTGCTGCACCGTGCAAAGGTTACGGGCAGCCACAATGTTTTTGTTCGTTCCGTGCCGTAACTTTTAGGGGCCTGCGCACGAAGGAAGCTCTGCCAGCCTCCAGAAGACTCAGGGAACGAACTGCCATGTCACGATCGCGACGCGCGCCCGCACCGATCATACGCCTCACCCATTGGGCAGGCGCGCTTGCCATGCTCGTCATGATCGGTAGTGGCTGGCAGATCTACAACGCCTCCCCTATCCTGCCTTTCGAATTCCCCGCTGCCATCACTCTTGGAGGCTGGCTTGGCGGCGGCCTTGCCTGGCATTTTGCTGCCATGTGGGTGCTGATGGGGGCGGGGCTGGTTTACGTTGTGTATGGCGCCGCAAGCGGGCATTTTCGCAACGACCTGCGTCCCGCAGGACCGCGATCTGTGGTGAGGGATGTTGGGCAGGCCCTGCGCCTGAAGCTCTCCCACAAGGCCGGGCACTACAACGCCGTGCAACGTGCGCTCTACACGGGCGTGCTTGTGGTTGCTGTGCTGACAGTCACGACGGGCTTGTCGATCTGGAAACCCGTGCAACTTGGATGGCTGACCTGGTTGTTCGGAGGCTACAACATTGCCCGATGCATCCATTTTGCCATGATGAGCCTGATTGTGGGCTTTCTTTTGCTCCATATCGCGCTAGCCCTGATGGTGCCTGCCACCTTGTGGGGCATGGTGTTCGGGCGACGCATGACAGATAGCGACAGAGAGAGCGCATCATGAGCCCGCCGAAAATCGACCGCGCCGGTGTCGCGCCCGAGTTGCGCAAGCTCGAACGCAGGCTCTTCCTGCGAAACAGTCTTTCGCTTGGTGGGCTTTCCCTGCTGTCAGGCTGCGCGCTGGACGATAATGCGTCGGTGGAACACGCCCTCAGCCTGATGTCACGCTTTACCGACCGGATGCAGGCGCTTCTTTTCAGCCGCCAGCGCCTCGCAAGGGAATTCGATCCGTCACGCATCACCCATCCGTTTCCATTCAATGCCTATTATGACGAGAGCGACATAAGACTTGTCGAGACGTCATCATGGCGGCTGGAGGTAAGCGGGCTTGTTTCAGACAAGAGCCCCTGGTCGGTCGCCCGGTTTCGCTCCCTGCCGCAGAAAAGTCAGATCACGCGACATATTTGCGTGGAGGGGTGGAGCGCTATCGGAGATTGGTCGGGGGTTCCACTCTCTGTATTCCTGCAACATGTCGGGGCCGATCTGCGGGCAAAATATGTGAATTTCCGCTGTTTTGATGATTACAGCACGAGTATCGATATGGCGACGGCACTCCATCCGCAAACAATCATGGCGCTGGATTTTGGCGGGAACCCTCTCCCACCCGCCTATGGCGCCCCGATGAAAATCCGTATTCCTACAAAACTCGGCTATAAAAACCCGAAATATCTCGCCTCTATCGAGGTCACGAACCATTTCCCGGGTGGATATTGGGAAGACCAGGGCTATGACTGGTTCGGCGGTTCATAAAAAATCACGCAGGCATGTAACCTGCGGGCAGGCTGAGGCGAAAGAAAAGATATCGGAAGCTGGCGCGGCCATTTTCCGATCCTTTAAACCGATCCAGGAATGTAATCATGTCTTTTCGCACACTCGCACTCGCCTGTGCCTTTTCTTCGACAGTGCTGCTGGGAGCCCCTGCCTTCGCTCAGGACACCATGGCACAAGGGACGATGTCGCAGGGCGCTATGACACATGACAGCATGTCCCACGGTGACATGTCTTCAGACAACATGAAGAAGCATGCCATGACAAGGGACGAAATGGCGCCCCATGGAATGTCGAAGCAGTCCATGAGCAAGCATGGTAGCATGATGAAATCTGGGGGTATGGAAAAGAAGAACAAGATGGCCAACGCGATGAAGCGCGATCCGATGAGCAATGACGCGATGGGCGCTGAATCGAAAGGCGAGATGACAAAGCCAAACTGAGGAATTCACGCCTGTGGCCAAGAGCCACAGGTTTACCGTTCCGGGTGAAATTGCATTGTGCGACGGTTCTTACGGTCCCCAGCGCGTGGGCACCGGTAGAGAAAGATGATATCAGATAACTCTCGCATTCGGCGCCGATGACCTATGTCCCAAAGAATGACACGGCCGATTATCGTGTCAGATGTACACGCAAGGCGTCGATAAACACTCGGACCTTGGAAGAGAGGCTCCGATGTGCTGCATACACAGCATGTACCTCTACAGTCTCTGTCTGAAAATCGGGGAGCAGTCGTACAAGCCGCCCTTGCTCGACCAAGGAACGTGCCAGAAAGTCAGGTAAGCGTCCTATCCCTCCCCCATTTTCGAGGATGACCTGCAGAACGGCGGGCTCCGGGATAACGGATCCAACAGCAACCGACACGCAATGATCGCATGCCGAGCTATCCCGGAAACACCAGATCGAAGGATGATCGGTCCACCCGAGCAACTCGTGATCGGCCAGCTCGTACGGGGTTCGGGGCGTGCCCCTCTCAGAGAGATAGGACGGGCTGGCGCAGGGCCATAATTCGATCCCACCCAATTTGCTGGCGATCAGGTCCGAGTCAGACATGACTCCTATCCGGATTGCCACGTCGATATCCTCTTTCGGTAGATCGACAATTCGGTTTTCGGCGTCCAGATGGATGCGCAGATCGGGATAGTCTTGCAAAAAGCGCGGCAGCATTGGCGCCACCAGCCCGATTGCGAATGTCGTTGCCGCGCTGACTTTCAGAATACCCCGAGGCTGCCCCGTCACACCGTCAAGAGCCGCGGAGGCCTCGTTCAACTCGTCCATGACACGTCTTGCATGGGTGAGGAGTATGCGCCCGGCCTCGGTCAGCCTGAGGACCTGTGGGCCGCGGTCGAACAGCTTGGCTCCTATTTCGCCTTCCAGGCGCGATAGTGTTCGGCTGAGTGACGATTTAGGCGTGCCGCTCGAACGCGAGGCCGCACTGAGACTCATCGCCTCCGCGATACGCAGGAAGCTGCCAAGGTCATCTGAGTTCATGATCTGCGTTCCAGATGTGGAACGGCATGTTTGCATTGACCCATCTGCTCAGTCCACCGGGAACGACTTATCCTGCTTCTTACTCAAGGAGATCGAGATGTCGAAACCAGTCATTCTGATTATGGGCGGGACCGGACAACAAGGTGGCGCCACGATCCGCGAGATGCAACGCCGAGGGCATTGGCGCATTCGCGCGCTCGTTCGTAATGTGCACGCACCGAAAGCAGTCGCTCTGGCGACAAGTGGGGTTGAGGTCATTCGTGGAAATCTGGATGACGAGCGCTCCTTGCGACTAGCGCTTGATGGTGCTGAAGGCGTTTTGTCCGTCCAGTCGCCCATGAAGATCGGCCCAACCGGTGAGGAGCAGCAGGGAAAGAGGCTTGCCAGCCTCGCAAAGAAGAATGGTGTGCGGCACTTCGTGCAATGCTCCGCAGGCGGGGTAGAGCGACGGAGCGGCGTGCCTCATTTCGAGAGCAAATGGGCGATAGAGCAGCACATTGCCTCATTGGGGTTGCCCGCCACGGTTTTGCGCCCTGCTGCCTTCATGGAAAACTTTTTGAGCCTGATCTTTCGGATCACCATGCTTTCCATGATGAAGACCTATCTTAGGCCCAATCAGACCATGCAGCTTGTCTCGGTGGAAGATGTTGCTTGGTTCGCCGCGGAGGCGTTCGAGAAACCGGACCTGTATCTCGGCCGTGCTGTGGAGCTTGCTGGCGACAGTATGACCGCCCGCTCCGCAGTATCGACTTTGAGACATGACGGAATACGGCCCACCCTCTCCTCCATGATCCCGCCCGTGATACGAGCGCGCCTTCCGGAGGACTTTCGTCTGATGTTCGAGTGGATCGCTCGGGACGGATTCAGGGCCGATATCCCAGCTCTGCGGCGTGAGCACCCTTCATTGCTGACACTCGCAAACTGGGCAGAATCTAAGACAAAACCGGGTCATAGGCTTCTACGGTGATCCAAAGACCGGAGCCGTGACCGGAATATGCTGCCTGCGCACGCTCCTGAGCTCAGGTTCTTGCGCAGGCAGAGAGAAATCTCATTCAGACTTTTCGGAGGAGGGTGGAAATAGGTATCTGTATCGGCTCACGAAGGAGCAGATGGCCCCGACAAGATGTTCTCCAATCACTGGACACGTCGCAAGTTTGCGAAAATTTCAGGTTGGACGAAGGACGATCTGACGATGATGATTGACGTGCCCTATCAGATAGGGCGTACCGCACAGCCTCTCGACTGCGGGTAAATGGGAGCGGCCCGCCCATCAACCCTGCGACAATCGTCATGTCATGGTGATGGATCCTGAACCTGCGCTCCTGCGCCTTGTTCCATCACCTCCTGATGAGGTCAGGTATCGCCTCTGCTCACTACGCAAAGCTATTATTGCGTGGCGCGTGACTGTGCAGAGGCGTCATTACGGATGATCATTTCCATAAACCGGAAGACAACTCAGCTTCACTAGTTTCCTATATCGTCCGACAGCGCTACACGCGGCCTGTCGAAGCGTGAGGACCGTCCGCAGCCGAACGATCCGTTGTCGCTCCATGGTACTGGAGACGGTTCAGGCGGCTCGTCTCGCAGTTTCCGGGCTCCGCCGTGAACCGTCGAGTTCGCACCAGAGCATGTGTGCCGCAGCTACAATTGCCGGCCCGATAAACAGACCTACCAGGCCAAGCATATGCAGCCCGCCCATGATAGCGACGATGGTGTGCAGGAACGGCAGGCGGGTCTCGTCCGAGATGAATTTCGGACGGACGAAATGCTCCCCACAAAACAGAACGAAAAGCCCCCAGCCCGCTACGGCGATACCCATGTTCATGGACCCCGATGCAGCAATGATGCCACCCACAAGAATTACTGCCGGATAACCGCAGAACGGGATCGATGCCGCAATCGCCAGAACAATCGTCAGAATGACGGCGTGCGCTGCGTCAGCAATGAAAATCAGCGGCGAGCAGACAAGCGCCTCACCAATACCAACAAGAACCAGCCCGTTGACGGCCCCGCGAACGCTTCGAACGATGTGCAGAAGAATGTCATCGCGCTGCGTGAGCTGCATACTGACCGTACGAAGAGAGGATGTGATGCGCCCGTAGGATAGGAGACAACACGCAGCGGTAAGCATCGCAACGAAAAAGGCCTCGAGAAGATGTGGAATACTCTTGAGGATCTTGAAAGCCGCGAGCCCGGCAATTCTGGAAATCGACTTGGCCTGGGCCTTTGCCATCATCATGATCTGTTGCGGATCGATCTTGTTTGCGAGACTGGCAGGAAGAACGCTTTTGACTTTGTCGATCCGCGTTGAGACGGCTGGCGGTAGGGTCGGTTTTTCCGCATCGGCAGAACCTGAGCCACCCTCTTTATCATCATGATGAGCCGTGTCCGACCTCTCCGCATTCGTCACGGTCTGTGAGGACGCAATCTGGCCTGGCGTAGTACTTTCCTTGCCGTTGACCGGGGCTGATGCCTCATGAGGAGCAATAAGACGATGGGCTTTCTCAGAGAGCGAACCGATTTCGGTCACCGCGCCATAACCCGCAATGCCAGCCATAATAGTGAAGATCACACATGTCAGCCCAATAAGGCTGATCGCAGCGAGTTTCGCACCGATGAATTGTCCGAGTTTGCGCTGTATCGGTCGCACAGCGATAGCGATGACTGCGCCCCATGCCAAAGCGACGATAAGTGAGAACGAAATCCAGATTGCTCCGGCATATATCGCAACGCCCATGCTGATGAGCGCGAGATATTTTACCCAGGGATGACGTTCGGAATGAGAGGAGAAGCCATGTGCTCGTTCGTTCCGTTCATTGTTACATCGGTGAAAGGCGTAAAGGGGCAGTTACAGTGCGCGTTTGATTCTAACGGATACCAGAAGAGCAAAACAGAGCTGAGCTCGATTTCAGGCTATGAGGTAGGGCGTGTTAGGGCTCGAAGCACGAATGGCGCCGCATAGCTCTCTGCCACAAGCGTGATGCGCTTCGCGCGAAAGGCAAGACGCAAGCGCGATCTGCGGCGGACCGTGTCAGCAATTTTCCTGCGGCATCAGAGGGGCAGCACCTCAATGGGACGAAATGACGAGCCATCCAGCTTGAGTTTGGCTCATGATGGACCGTAACCCAAAACCTCATCCACCAGGCGAAATACGGCGTCTGGCAAGCCCGCTTTGAACCGGTAAAGGGCCACCTTCCCCGTTGGGCATGCCCTTCCGCGACGGTACGAGAATTCGGGCCGATAACAAGGCGGCGGGAGCAGCCCGAAAGGAGGATTCCGTGGACGCTGCGGCGATCGTGAAGCAGTTGGCCGTTTGTGTGAGGCCTTTGGCAACAAAGCGTGCGTTACCGCTGAAGAGCGAGGTAGAGCTGTGTCTTGCGTCCCGACTCCACGTCAGACTCATGAACGCGACCCAGCCATGGCTCCTCCTTGATGCACTGCCTCAAGCTCGGCATTATGTTGTCTGCGAACGGGGATACGCCTCGAACGCTTTTGCAAGGCTCCATGGAACGCATGCTCACGCCCCGTCATCCCCGTAAATCGTGATGACGAGAACACCACTATGTCATGCATTGCAGATAGCCGCTTCGGCTCCGAAGTGGAGTTTGACCAATACCCAGCAAAATCCAGACTAAACTCGGTTTGATCAATCAAACTGCACCGGTCTTGTACGCACTCCGGGAACGATATTCATTATATTCGAGCCAACCAACGAAAGTAATGAAGTATCATTCAGGGCGTTCGGTAATCACTGCTGGCAAGTCCGTTTTCGAGCCAAATCATGTCCCAGTAGGATAACGATGGGAGGGTGAATGTAATGTAGTCGCCTGCGCTATCCGATCTGGTTATGTATTCAAGCTTATCCGGTGCACCGTGGTTTATGTCGGGACTGGCCATGTAAAGGTTTCCAAGCGTGCTGCCAGCGGTAACGTACATCTTGACTCGCAAGGCACCCGTTGTCGTCGGTGCGGCGGCATTGGCTGCGTTGTCGTTCACGTCAGAGAAAGACGCGCTGCTCATCTGCTGGTAATTGAGCAGGTGCAGGATATCGAAGCCCGAACGATGGTTCTGGAACATCCAGACCGAGCCCGCGGCTGCTGTCGTGCTTCCTGTTGCGCCGGACGTGATCGAGGGCGCCGCAGCTGTCGAGGCGCTGATATTCAGGCGCAGGAGCTTTTCATACGCGACCCCGAAATTCTGATAATCGTATTCGCCCTGCACCATGTCCGCCTTGGGGCTGAGCATGTTGCCAACAGGGAAATCATCGTTGCTGATGAAACGTGCGCCGTCGCCCGGGTTCTGCTGACCGTCCACGATCCAGGCATGGTGTGCGCCGGTCGCGAGCATGGCCGCTTCCTGATAGAGCACACCTGGCGTTTTAAACGTACAGGCTGTAGAGCCGCCGTTGATCGTGCATGAACGAGATGCGCCAAGGGTCTTGTTCATGCCCATGTCCCAGTCCAGTCCCAGGGACTGTTTGCGGCCTGATGCAAGAGCCCAGTTCCAGACCTGCCGTGCCTTGGTCAGGAATGCGCCGAAATTGCCGATATCGGTCGGGTTGTTCCAGCGCTCGACGAAATGGTAAGCCTCGCGGCGAGACTGCACAAGATCCTGCTCATTGTAGGATCCCGCAGGATTCAAGATGATCGGGCCGTTCATGTATCCGGCAACCGTGTTCAGAAACGACGAATAAGCCGTATCCATGATGATGCGATTACCTGAAGCGTCCCATAAAGCGCGATAAATCGTGCCGTAGGTATCCGCAAACATCCCGTCAAAACCAAGACGCCGGCGCATCAGTTCTGCCTGCTGCCCCCAGTACGCCTGCCACGCGGCGTTATTTGGGTTCATGTAGGCGATCTTGTCGTTATACGTCCAAAGATCGCCGATCTGACAGATGCCACCATTGGCGCCGCATGCGCTTGTGAACATCCCCCAGGAGAGCTGGGCACCCGAGCCGTCTTTCGTGAAATCCGGCGTGATGCCGTAATTCGCCCCGTAGACCGGCATATACATGAACGTGCCCATGCGCAGCGACTTTGCGGCGGCGACATGCTGTTTGATCAGGTCGGTGCTGATGTTCTGCCCGTCGCCATTGATCCACGACGCACCGCTGACCCACGGCTTATGCCAGCGATAGAGCATGTTGTAGAATTGCAGGTTATTGCACTTGTAGGCGTTCAGGCTCTGAAGATCGGCCTGCGCGCCGGAGAAGAACGGCGGCTTCCACCCGCCCCAATCGGTATAGGCGCCCACAACCCAGCACTGACGCGGATAGGTCGACCAATCGGACGAGATATCGAAGGCACCGCCTTCCTGGTCGAGTTGGTGCCCGTTCTGATCGGCGGCTACCAGACTGACGAAATATCCCTGCCAGTTTGTCCGGCTGGACGGGAAACGCAACTCCGCCGTTGCTGTGCCGCCCGCTGGAAGGGACGTAACCGTGGCTGCCACGGGACTGCCGACCTGTGCGCCTCGACCGGTGACGGTGCCGGTAATCGTGCCGGTGAATGGCGCCCCTGTCTTGTTCGACAGGGTAACGATCATCCGCACCTGCTCCCCGCCCTTATAGCGGGAGAGATCGGTGTTCACAGACTGGATAAGAGGACCGGACAGAACGGGCTCAGCATAGGCCGTCCCTGAGGCGAACAACGCTGCGACACCTGCGAGCACGCCTTTGATCATCGACATGGAATATTGCTCCGGTAGAGGTCACCAACATCGTCAATGCGGGCGAATTATGAATATCAGAGTACTATGTGTTATCAGGACTGGCAAAATCTAACTGACGTATTGCGTGCCAAGCTCAACTGAAGGGGTTTGGACGCTCGCGTGGAGGTTTTGAGTTGCAAGATCTGCGTAGCCGCCGCATATGGCCATTGAAAGACCCAGTCTTTCAGGCTGACGCCAGATCGAACCCGGGAGCTCGCCTCAGTCATGACGCTCCGAGGCGCATTGACGCACGCTCCGCGCCACGTTGTCTGCGATCAGGGTTATGTCTCGAACCGGTTTCGGGAAGGCCAATGAGACAAGGGCTTACGCCCGGTCACCCCGAAAGAAGGCGACGAGCTGAAATCAGCCTGCCCCAAATGGTCCTATCGGTACCGATATCAGGGCAAAAACCTGTGGGCACGTCTCAAGAGGGGCAGCGGTTACAGCGCGTTGAAAAGAAACTTCGACATCCTTCACGTCTGCCATCTGCATTGCCATGATCACAGATCATCTCAATACCCGGCGGGAGCTAGACCTTCATTGCCTCAAGCGGAATCTCACGAAACATATCGCTACTCTTGATAAAGACAAATAAGGAACGACATTTGTCTATTCAATATACATGGTCGTCGAAGTGGCATATATTTTTCAGTCTCCCCAAATCCAATATGTTAATATTTGATTTGCTTACATTTATAATTCCAGTATCGGATAATGACTGAAGGCTTTTATTTATGGTTTGGCGTGTCATTCCCATATTATCCGCAAGCTGCACTTGTGTGATTGGGATATTCATAATAGGCCGGCTTAATCCGCGATATCCGTCCGCGATGATGCTGAGTATCCATGCTACTTTTTGCACCTTATCATAGACTGACATGACAAAAGTGTATTCCTCAAGCATTTCATGGGATCTTATCATAAGTCCAGTGTATCTCGCTGCGAACGATTTACTATTATCCATCAGATATCTGATGATAGCTCCAGGTATCACGAACACCTCGGCATCTATGACAGCCTTAACGTCGTAGTTCGCCAGCGATTTGACCAAAGGCCATGCAAAATGACCGAAGAACCCCGGTCCCATCACCGCCTGCACGTGGTTTCGCCCTTCAGGAGACGTTCTCTCACACCATAAAATGCCGGATCGGATCATTGCAACGTTATCTACGAGCTCGCCTCTCCTGAAGAGGACATGACCCTTTTTTATTTTTATGAAGCTTACATTATCGCATATTTTTGCGCGTTCGTCTTCATCGATCAAACTGAACCAAGGGTTTAGGCTAGACATTTCATGCATTATGTCCAATTTTCATTACTCTCCCAAAATAACAATACGACAATTTTGTCTGGCTGATGCACCGTACAAACATAGAAATGAAAAAAATGATCTTAATAATTTTTACCGAGATATACTCTTCAAATAGTTATAATAATTAAGACAACACAACACTTACTTCGTGATGATCTTCACCCCAAACAGCTACACTTGACAAACCCAGACTGTGCCATTTTCCAGAAGTCCAGGTCGTGGAGGCTGATTTTCCGGGTCGAAATCCCGCATCTCGATGGACAAACGGAGCAGGAATGCCAATCGCCTGCTGGCGGGACAACGTGCTCCCTAGGCATGAAGTTCAAGCGAAAGAACCGTTGCGGCGAACTCACATTCGAGGCCTGGCAATTCCGCCTTTCCTCCGGTCCAACGGAACTCCGTACTCTCGAGATGATGCCAACCCGTCATAGCCGGTCGTACAAGATGGGTTTCATAAGCCGTCATACCATCTGGCGTATATAGATACATCTTCCCCACGAGCGCGCCAAGCAAACGCCGGTCATCGACAAAAGGTCCAATCTTGGAGGAGGGCGAAGCCGCCGCGGTCATGATACTCAGTGACCGAATGGGTTCGTTGAAGGAAAATACCCAGGTACGTCCCTTTCGACGTGTTGGACACACCCGCGTCTTCCCGTTCAGGAGCATCGCTATGCTGTCATCGGAATCGTGGGTGCAACAGTCTGAGTTGACGCTCACTCCAGGAACACGATCCACAATCATGCGAAAAATAGGTTCGACAAACGCACGGTCGGTGCGAAGTGGCGCCGCGCTATGCGCGCCCCATTCAAGATCCCGGCTTTCGCGCCCTTCAAAGGCGACATGACCTGTATCGAGAAACGATTCAGTAAGAATGCCATTCGCCCTGATTATGGAATGCGTCTCAAGCTCCACGTGATACACGTCGTAGTTGTCCGACTGAATATCGCAGGCAATAGAGTGCCCATTAACGAGCATACGTGCCGGCACAAAACAACCATCGAAAAAGAGACAATGCTCCTGGGTGATATGGAGATCACAAAACGGCAGATTTTCTCCCAGTGCGTTACGACGGACGATTATGGTCGGGTGCTCAGCCTTAACCCGACTTTTGCCCACCCATATCACCCGTCGGGTGACGGTTCGACCATTCTCATAAGCGACCAGGAAATCCCCGGGAACGATTTCCTCAACAGCCACATGCCCACGAGCTGTCTCGATCAATGTACCTGCAAGGTAACAAGGCGGAGCGCCCAGGTACTGAACGCCTGTATCCTTACCGAACCCTGCGATACCATTATATGTGGGCACCTGTTGGAAGCCTGCAGGATCGTAACCCAAACCAATGTCGATCTGCACAATGGCCTTAACGGGTGCACTGCTCCCCGAAACCCAGGTACTGACAGTGAGAATTCCCGTACTAGGATCGTAACCAAACGTGTCGGCGCTACCCAGATATCCGAGGTCAATGATATCCCCATTGCCATATCCCCGAATTTTTAGCCCGGTGATGTTGTTGAAGATCCCTGCATTAATTGCAATGTAGTTCCCCCCACCCTGACAGTTTATGGTAACGTCTGTGATAGACCCTTTTCCATCCCTCGAACCGAACGAAATCTGCGAATTCTCCAGATTGATGGTTTGGCCCGATATATTGTAGAATGTCGTATTCCAGTAACAATATTTACTTCCCACCAGGTCAGTAGCAAGCGTCACATTTTTTAGATTGATGACGCCTTTTCCTGTTATCGTACTTGTCGCGCCATAATTATAAACAGTGCTCCATCCAATATTTATTGTTCCATTATTTACAGTATTCCCTGATATATTGAAATATCCATAGGGAATCCCGATGCCGGATGGATCGACAACACCGATCTTATTGCTGCCGTTTACCTGTATTACCCCACCCTCAGAAATGGTCGCGCCGCTATTACTATTTGCACTCCAGCCGCCGAGGGATATACTCGATCCCTGATGCAAATTGAATACCAATGTCCCAGCGACAGTAAATGGCTGATTATATACAATAAACCCGCCAGCCACCCAACATCCCGTGCAGTTCTGATTAACAGCTATTGTATTGGTTTCCCCCGTTTTAGTCTCTCCAGACGCACTTTGGGCGGATCCCCATAGGGTGGCGGACATTATTTTCCTCCGTACTAAAGTATTTTCATGTCTTATGCATTTAGATATTTGGCGATGCGTTGCTAACAGGATTCAGTATGACGATCTGTCACATTTTTTACACAAAACGCGCAACACACTCGCCGACCGCCCGTTTTATCGTCAATAAAACGTCAAAAACGTAGGACTGATTACCCCAATGCCGCCGTCGTCCTCGCGTTACGACGGCATCGAGATATCTTCAGGTTATGCATCTCGCGCCGCGAGAACTTTCTCTGAAAATCCTTTGATAAAACGCGTCAATCGACAACGCCGTCTGCGTATCTTACAAATAACTCAACCAACAACACCGGTACTTTAGGCGTATGACTCACAATAGATGCAAAACGATATTCCCATAACGAAACAAATATTCGAATTCGAGTGTGCTGCCAATGCGCAGCAAGGCTTGCGCCGCAAATGGAACCGTATAGCGCTTTACGATAACCATGATGCTCCCAGTATTTCCCGATGACGCACACTCGGTATAAGGGCACTGATCGAAACGATCGGACGGAAGGGCAATACGGCGTCACGCGACACGGGGAAAATCGCCACGTCCTTCATGGCCATTCGCTGCATCGTGACCGCAGCAAAGCGAATCAAGACCTAGCGGTACCCAACCCAATATGGCTGCACGATCGCAGCAGGAAGTTCTGTGACGGCCTGACTGTCGTCATGGTATTCGCTTAACCCGCATAAGCAGAAACCAGTTCTTCGACATGTTTCAGATCGTCTGGCGTTGCCGGGTTGTAGATCACAAGTCCCAGATCGGGCCGACCCTCGACGATGAAACCTGAGTATTCGAGGGCGATCACGCCAAGCGTCGGATGCAGGAGCCGCTTTGTGCCTTCTCCATGGATCTGCACATCGTTCTCTCGCCACAAAGCAGCAAATTCAGAGCTGTCTGCGCACAGTTCTGCGACGAGTGTGTCAATCTCGCCGGACGCACCGGCGCGTACGGCATCAGCTCTGAAGGCCGCGGCGACAGATCTGGCGAGGCTGTCCCAGTCGAGCTGCATCTCGCGTATATGCGGTGTGCAGAACACGATTTTCAGAATATTGCGGTCCGCAGGAGCAAGCTTGCTGTAATCCGTCAGAACGGCGGCCGCCGCCCTGTTCCAGGCGATGACATCCCAAAGCGCCGTCTTCACGATTGCCGGACTGAAAAGCAGTGCGTCCAGAACATTTTGCAATCGTGGCGAGATGCCGTCCTGAGAACGATATTGTATTTCAGGCGGACGCCCGAGTGCGAGCATGAAAAGATGCTCGCGCTCGGGATCCGTCAGAAGCATGCCTTTCGCCAGACGGTCAAGCACATCGGGTGATGGCGCCCCACCTCGCCCCTGTTCCAGCCAGGTGTACCAGGTGGGGCTGATATGAGCGCATTGGGCAACTTCTTCGCGCCGTAATCCGGGGGTGCGTCGCCGCCCTACGGAAAAACCGAATGCTGTCGGGTTGAGGCGACTGCGTCGATCTCTGAGAAAGGCACCGAGTGTCTGGGGATAGGTCACGTCAGCCTGTCAGTCTTTATGATCACTACTATAACAGGATCCCGATCTGCGCCATCAGGAAAGCATCAACATTTCAGGATACGCAGGATGAAAGTTTTCCTCACCGGAGCGAACGGCTTTATCGGATCACGGCTTGTGGACGAACTGATCGGAGCGGGACATCAGGTCGTAGGGCTTACCCGTTCTTTGGAAGGCGCAAAACGTCTTGAAGCAGCAGGCGCCGTGGCGCATCGAGGCGATATAGAAGATATCGCACACTTGCAGCGCGGTGCTGACGAATGCGAGGGCGTCATTCACACCGCCTTCGATCATGACTTCTCTAACTATGTGGCGAATTGCAAAAAAGACGAGCGGGCAATCAAGGCGCTCGGTGCTGCGCTGTCCGGCTCCGATCGTCCTTTGGTCGTGACGTCGACGACGCTTTTTGGAGAAAGAACCCCGGGATCGATCGCAGATGAAGACGTGTTCAACGATATGCACGGCAATCCGCGGGTCATATCCGAATGCGCGATCCGCGATCTTGCCGAAAAAGGAGTGAACGTCTCGGCTGTCAGGCTGGCCCAGATTCATGACAGGTGGAAACAGGGGCTTATCACCTTCCTTGTCGCGTTTGCCCGGGAAAGCGGTTGCTCGGCCTATATCGCGGGAAGTGACAACAAATGGTGCGCGGCGCATCTCGATGACACGGTGCGGCTCTACCGTCATGCCCTTGACCATGCTGTGGCGGGCGCGCGCTACCATGCCGTGGCTGAAGAAGGTGTTATGCTGCAATCGATTGCAGAGGCCCTCGGGCAGACGCTTGGCCTCCCTGTTTGCGCACTCGACGAGCAGCAAGCCGCTGCACATTTTGGATGGCTGAATCCCTTTGTGGCGAAAAACATGATGGCCTCAAGCGACAAAACCCGCGAACGCCTGAACTGGAAGCCCATAAAGTCAGGCTTGCTGGACGATCTTGCGCACCTTACGCTTGGGACGTGAAGGTTACGCGATCAAGCGCGATTAAGAATAAACTGAATGCTAATTCGATGCATTGACACGGCGCGGTTCGGTATCAATTCCCCCCGTGCTCGTGTCGCAGTGCATTCGTCAGAAAGCGGAGATAACCCCGCTGCGTTCCCACATGTTCATCATACAGATCGTCGTCGTGCAGCGACGGCTGTACTCGATCCACGTTTTCTATCTGCGAGATACCCTGACAGCCAAAATTTGAAATGTGCCCGGACTATGGAATGTTGCATCCAAATGTCCGCGAACCGCGTTTCAACCTTTTCAGGAGAGAATCAACATGCGTAGTCACGATGACGAAGATGGAATGTTCAGCGAGATCAGGAGTCTCATAACCGAGCTGCAGAACGACGCCGATCGCCTGAATGCGGCGGCAAGTGCGGAGAACATTGACGAGGGCATACAGCAGCAGATTGCCGGTCTTGCTGACAAGATTGATGGGTTGCAATCGCTGCTGGGCAATCTTCTGCGGTAGTTTCCAGGCCTCATGACAGCGATTTTATGCTTGTGCAAGGTCGCGACAACCGACTGAGAGAGGTCGATCGGACAGTGTAACCTCGCCGTCAAAAATGACGGTCGGGATAAGGGAATCTCCAAACGACTGCGCTGGATGAACAGATCGATCCAGCGCAGCCCTGTCTGCTCTATTCATTCAAGTCTGATTACCTGAACCGGACTGCCCGCACCGGAGGCAATCAGCGTGATATCCATACGAAGCTACAGTGAGCTACGTGTAGATACGGATGAAAGTTTCTTGGCACTCAGTGATTGACCCCATCCACGAGTGTGGCTCGATACGTGGCACCGCGGAAACGGTGTTCACGCGCGGCGCGATAGGTATCACTTTCGTACCAGGTCATGGCAGCTTCGCGATCCGGAAATTCGAGTATCACGATCCCTTCGGGCCCCTCCCCTTCGAGGCAGACCTGGTCGCCGTAAAACACGATCGGAGTCAATGTATGACCCGGGAGGGTCTTTTGCGCGGCCTCGGCATACTGATCCATCTCAGCCTGGTCGATCAGCTTTTCTTTCGTGAAGACTATATAGACGCTCATGTCGGATCCTTGGTTAACTGGACATAGGGGCCGGTCGCCTGCACACACGAGCTTTCAATGCCCGATGTACCGGCCCGGTCGGTGGAAGGCTATCAGGACGCCACTTGTCGCAACGGCGCTCAGCGCGGAAAGCAATGCCTTGTCCAGCGGTAGAAAAAGCGCTGAGATACCGAGAATAACAGCATCGAATGTCATCTGGACGCGTCCGGCATTGATGCCCCGTACTCGTTGCAACCACAAAGCCATGATCCCGGTACCCCCTACACCTGCCCGATGCCGGGCAAGACACAGAATACCAAGACCGATAATCGTCCCCGCAAACAGGGCGGAGAAAAATGGCTGTATATAGGCGACATTGAGGACGAACGGGATCTGGCCGGCGGCGAAGGTTATTCCAAAACTTGCAATCATGGTTCGAACAGCAAAGCCCGGACTCATGGCGCGTACTGCGAATAAAAGAAATGGAATATTGATCAGTGAAAACAGGTTGCCCGGGCTGACAGGCACAAAATATGACAGAAGCAGCGATATTCCCGCCATTCCGCCCGTGACCAGCCCTGCCTTGTGAAGGCAGAGAATGCCCATCACGATCAGGCTGCATCCTATGAAAAATGCGTAGATATCCTCGGCGATTGAATGCCGCAGAGCCGGTACATGCGGCAACGTCATGATTATATCCTGTATGCCCCCGGCTCCCGCCTGCAAGGCGCGCTCAAGAGCGGAAGCCGGGGTAACATTGTTGGTCTTTAAGGCAGAAATCCTGCCCTATGCGCTGTACAGTGTCCCTACCGCCTTGTGGAGGGCCATGGCGACTGGCGCAGCGTCATATCGCTTCATCCGGACCTCAATGAAATGCCCACGTGACGTCTCGTCGTTGCACGCCTTCAGAGCCTGCTCAAGCTCCTCTGGCGTCGAGACGGAGCTTACGCCCCAGTTTTCGCATCCGAGTGCCGCAGGAAGGAGATCATAACGCCATTGAGCGAGATCATTGTAATAGGTTTCGCCGTCCTTGCACAAAAGACGCTCGATGAGATAGCCATCGTTGTTGATAAGAATGACAACCGGATTGCGCTCGAACCGGGCGAACTGGCTGACTTCCTGCGCTGTGAGCTGATGCGATCCCTCACCCGTCACCAACACCACCCGTTGCGTTGGGGCTGCCATCGACATCCCGAATGCCGCAGGCGTGGCCCAGCCGATGGATCCCCATACTGTCTGGTTGTGATAGGCGACGTTTTCAGGCAGCTGGATCTGGGCGAGCCCCATCGACGCATTGCCGGTCTCAGCAGAAACGATATCGCCGGGCCTGAGAAACGCCTGCAGGCTGCTATAGAAAATCGCCGAGGTGATATGGCCTGCATTATCGGGTTGCGGTACGGCACGTGCCGGCAGGACGCGTTCATTGCGTGGCAACGTATCCGCTATGGCGATGAGCCGTTCGAGCACGTCGCGCATGAGAACATCATCTATGCGCGTATCACCGGCAGTGACATGATCGGGCATGATATTGATGAGGCGATCCTGCGGAAGCTTCGCGGTGAAGGCGCCGGTGTTGAAATCGGTCTGCTGCATGCCAATTCCGAGAATGACATCGCTACCCTCAACGAAATCTGCCACGGCCTCATTCAGAAGATGCCCGTAATAGAGCCCAAGGTAGGAAAGTGAGGACTCTCGTACCATGCCTTTATCGGCGAACATCGTGGCATGGGGCAAACCGGTACGGTCGAGAAAGAGCTGTATGCTTTCCTTGCAGTCAAAGCGTGCGCTCAGGATGCCGGGTAAAACGCAGCTGTGGTCGCTCTCCATCAGTCGCTCGGTAATGAGCCCGACAGCTTTATCGAGCGACTTGGGGTTACTTTGTGGCGCCTGACGCGGCTTCGGTATCGAAGAGCCGATCGAAGCACCGGCATAGTCTGACGGAATGCCGAAATAGATCGGGCGCTTCTGAGAAGCCAATGTCTGCAGCGCTTTTTCAACGGCGTCGATCCAGTTTTCAGGCGTCAGCACCGCACGGTCGCAGGTGAAGTCTTTCGCCGCGTTGAAAAAGGCCAGGAAATTGCCGTTTCCCAACGTGTGATGAACCAGCTTGTCGGAGCCGAGGACGGACGAAGACGGCCTACCGACGATATGAATGATTGGCAGGTGCTCTGCATAGGATCCTGCAACCCCATTCAACGCACTGAGTTCGCCAACGCCGAACGTGGTGCTGAGAGCGGCAATACCATTCACGCGCGCATATCCGTCGGCACTGTAAGCGGCATTGAGCTCGTTGCAGCTCCCGACCCAGGTCATGTCTTCGCGTGCGCAGACCGCGTCTTCAATGGGGAATGCGTAATCACCGGCAACACCGAAAACGTGGCGAACGCCAAGATCGGCGATGCGGTTCAGCAAATGCTCTATCACGGTGGCATT
>CAJQZM010018162.1:0-14725 GCA_907164665.1 Colias nastes | reverse complement strand
AGGCAACAACGCCGGGGAAGTGCGCCTCCAGCTCTAGAAGCCGCCGTATAGATAAAACGGAATCAAAGCGAAAACACTCCACGCAATCAGAAAAACAAGCGGCGCCTGATGCGCAAACATCCCACCACGCCGTGCACGATGCATCATCGCACGCGCATCCTCATCACTCCTCCCAAGCGTGAACTCAGATAAGCCAGGACAGCGCCGGTGAAGAACCTGCTCCTTCTCGTTCCATTTTCCGATCGCACCATAACCGGCCCTGATGCCGGGCAAGGCGATCAGGGTGAGCATGAAGCCCAGAAGAGAAAGGAGTGGCGGAATAAGAATGGCCATCCTGTCTCCCCAGCGTGTCGTCGAGCCCGTCATGGCCGTCGCATAGGCAATGACGAGAAATGCCTGTGAACTCAGCAGCGCCTGAAGACGGCCATTGACGGTCTCTGTCTCGAACCGGATTTCAGAGCGATAATAGGCGAGTAACTCGTTATCCGTCGGCTTGCCGTGGGCGATGACTTCTTCTGCGTCGGGCGGCGGAAAAGCGGGGATAACCATTACGCATTCTTTCTGAGCGAGGTGTCTGATAGCGCGTCATCCTGTCTTTGTTCGACCTGACAGAAGCATGCGCCGCCCTCGGGCTCTCGCATCCTGTTTTACGCAGGAGCACAAAGCACGACGAGCCGATCGGTTTGCAACAGAAAGGACTCATCCAGGTTAAAGTGTGATCTTGCGCGCACGACATGTGCCTTCTCTGTCGTGCCGACCCGGTGACGGCACGCAGATCGCGTCGCAGATGCCCACAGGCTTATTGTCAGTGAGCAAAGCCATCATGAGGCGGTATCGGGTAAAATGATCGATCGGCCGGATGAGTCCCGACCGCTTCATTCCGGATCGTCGGCTTTCCCACGTCGCCTTTTTTCTCGAGACGTGAGCCTGCCTTTACGCGACCGGCTTATGCCCGATGATCTCGCGACCTGCTCCATAGATATGATAGAGCGAGCTCGCAGGCATATAATCGACCAGTGCGCTGCCCTGAGCGTCGATATGATCGATCCAGCCTCCTTCGAGATGAGACGGCGCGAAGATATCCATAAAGGCGGATGCATAATGCGTTGCCTGATCTGCCTTGTCCGTCAGACCGGGAGTGTAAAGAAGACGCAGTAATTCTGTCTGTGCCCAGATACGCGCGGAGTGTTCCAGAACCGTATGGGTATCGCTCATGCTGTCGAGAACGACGCCGCGCTCAGGATCGCAGCCATGCGCGAAACCGGCCCTGAAGAGATGCAGGGCCGTCAGGTTACGCCAGCCCGCTTCGGCGTCTGATCCGTTCTGCGTCACGCCGGCAAGACGACCGAAGTCGCGTAACAGCCACGACCATTCGAAAAGATGCCCGGCCTGCACCTGATTGGCGCCGCGCGGTGCAAGAGGCGACCAGTCCGGGGCGAAGAATTCCAGCAGCAGACCGGATCGGGCATCGATCAGATGCGCGCGGGCCAGTTCGACCAGTTTTTGCGCCTTGTCGAGATAGAACGAATCTCTCGTTGCCTCGAAAACGACGAGATAGGCTTCGAGCAGATGCATATGCGGGTTCTGGCTGCGTTGCCTGCCTTCATCGGGTATCGCGTCGAGATAGCCGCCATTATCGGCTGTGAAAATAAGGTCGATCTCATCGGCGATACAGCGCGCCATCTCCCGGTCTTTCGGGCGGTCCGCATAGCGTATGGCCCAACCATAAGCGAACAGAATGAAGGCATGGGCGTAGAGATCGCGCTTCGTATTGGCCGGGCGGTTATCCGTGCCGATCGAGAATACCCAGCCTGGCTGGGAGTCGGCGCGATGAAACAGCGTCTCGACACGATCCAGACAATCCAGTGCCTGCGCACCGGCATCATACACGCCGTCGATTGCCGCACGGCAATAAGTCGCGATCTGTCGCGCCTGAACCATGAGCCTCAGGGCGTCGAGCCGGATGGGACGTCCCTGCCAGTCGAGACGTTCGTGAAACAGGGTGCGTGCAGAATCGAAGCCCGCCCGGCTCCAGAGAGGAAGAGCCTGATCGAAAAGCCAGTTGCGCCACCGATCCCGGATGGCGGGGGCCGTGTTGTGCATGCCGCGGGTCATATCAGTCAGGCTTCGAACTCACAGGGGCTGGCCGTGTCGCTTCTGAAAGAGCGACCTTCATCTTGCGCACGATCGAGGTTGTCGAGCGACCTGATACCAGATTGGCAAGCACCACGCGACCGCCCCAGGACTTTACCTCTGCGCCGCCAACGACCTGATCTTCGGTATAATCGGCCCCCTTCACCAGAATATCGGGCTTGAGAGCGCAGATCGTTTCAAGAGGCGTATCTTCATCGAAAATAACCACCAGATCGACATCGCGCAGCGCGCCCATAACCGTGGCGCGCGCCAGTTCGTCCTGCAATGGCCGCTCTTCACCCTTGAGGCGACGCACCGAGGCATCGCTGTTGAGTGCGACCACCAGCTTGTCGCCTTCCTGTGCGGCGGCCTGGATCAGGGCGATATGTCCGGGGTGGAGCAGATCGAAACAGCCATTCGTGAAAACGACACGTGCACCGTGCTGACGCCATGCTTCGATCATGGATTGCGCCTGATCCAGCGAGGCAATAACGCTGTCACGGTCGATTTTGGACTTGAGGGCGGCACTGAGTTCGGCACGCGAAACGGTTGCGGTGCCCAGTTTGCCGACGACGATCGCCGCTGCGTTGGTGGCGATCACCATGGCGGTCCGCAGATCGGTTCCGGCCGACATCATGGCCGCAAGCGTTGCAACGACCGTATCGCCTGCACCGGAAACATCGAATACCTCGGATTGCGGTACATGGGCATGCGTCATACGGCCATCGCGCTCAAGCAGGGTCATCCCTTCCTCGGAGCGGGTGACCAGCACGTCGCCACCGAACTGCTCCTGCGCGGCAAGCGCAGCGAAACGGATTTCGGTATCGGTGCCCACAGGCAGACCCGTTGCAAGGGAAAGCTCCTTGCGGTTGGGGGTGATGAGTTGTGCGCCCCGATAGGCTGAGAGATCGCGCCGCTTGGGGTCGACCACTACGGGGATACCCTGCTGATTCGCGGCCCGGATCACGGCCTGGAGCACTTCGTTGCTCAGCACGCCCTTAGCGTAATCCGAGCAAACGACCACATCCGCCCCCTCCAGGGCTGCCAGTGCAGCAGCAACGAGCCGCTCGCGCGTTGCGGGCGGGACGACAACCGAGGGTTCCTCATCGATACGCACAATCTGCTGGCGCCCGCTCAATACACGCGTCTTGGTAATGGTGACCCAGTCAGGATCCTGGACCAGATGCGTGAGATCGATCGTATCGCATGTGGAGACAGTGCGCCGGAACTCCCTTGCCGCCTCATCCTGACCGACCAGCCCAACCAGGGTGACCTTGCAGCCAAGGGCGGCGGCATTCATGGCAACATTCGCCGCACCGCCGGGCACCGTACTGTGTTTGGCGCGCAAAAGCACAGGCACCGGGGCTTCGGGAGAGATGCGGTCGACCGATCCGTGAATGTAGCAATCGAGCAGAAGATCGCCGATGATCAAGACCCGTCCGAATGTGAAGTCGCTAATCATCTCTCGTCCTCGATCGTCTGTCAGTCTTGGGGCACCGTCGCAGGGTCCCGGGGCATCGTTCACGAACATGTCGCCCGATCCTGTATTTCACAGGTGGCCTTGTCGTCCTGCCAAAGCCGTGGGCGAATGACAATCCTCCCTTCCGGCAGCCGAGGATGCCGCGCCCGGTTTCAGGGCTGCCTCTGTAGTATAAACGCAATGGAAGAGAGAGATGGCATCGTTTCATTTCTGCGCTATCGTGGGCGCATGATCCTGATAAACGCCTCGCCCGTGGTCTCTTGATGCGCAAAGCTCTTGTCCCCCTCGTCCTGGCCGGATTTGGTGTTTCCCAGGCTCATGCCCTGCCGGCTTTTCTGGAAAAATTCCTGCCGCGCCCACCGCCGCAGCCAAGCCATCCAGCCATTCCTGTGGTGCCGCCTGCCAGCAAGGTCCAGATCCCTGCGCAGGCGGCCGTGCCTGACGGCAGTCCTGCCCTGCCGCCCGTGCTCGTGCAGAGCGGTCCCCTTTCCTTCGCGCCTCTCGTGCAGCGGGTTATTCCCGCTGTGGTGAATATCGCCATCACCCAGATCAGCACCGAAGGGGGCGGGAAGATTCCTGCCCAGATCAAGGGGACACCGCTGGAGAAGCGCTACAAGGAGAAGATGCAGCGGCATCAGGAAGAGATTCTTGGCGCCGGATCGGGATTCATCATCGATCCATCGGGGATCATTGTGACGAACGATCATGTGGTGGGCGATGCCGATAACGTCACGGTCTCCCTCTCCAACGGGCAGGAACTTCCTGCCAAGCTGATCGGGGTTGATGCCCTGACGGATATCGCCGTCATCAAGGTCGAATCGCCCAAGCCGCTGCCCTATGTGACGTGGGGCGACAGCCACAAGGTCAATGTGGGGGACTGGGTTCTGGTCGCGGGGAATCCTTTCGGATTCGGGTCATCCGTCAGTGCCGGTATCGTTTCAGCGCGAGGACGCGATCTGGGAGCAGGCTCGCTCGACGATTTCCTGCAGCTCGATGCGCCGATCAATCCGGGCAATTCGGGCGGACCCGCCTTCAACATGCGCGGTCAGGTGGTGGCCGTGAACGCGGCCATGGTATCGCCCGCAGGCGGATCGGTGGGGATTGGCTTCGGTATTCCTTCTGAGATCGTCGCGCCGATCGTCGAGGAAATCAGGCGTACCGGCCATGTCGATCACGGTTGGCTGGGGGTCACGCTCGACGATGGTGACGGCTCTGTCGTTCTGGTCGACGTCGATCGAAACGGCCCTGCCCAGAAGGGCGGATTGATGAAAGGTGACAAGATTACCGCCATCAATAACGCTCCAGTCGAAAACGGACGCGCCCTGCTGCGTATCGTCGCGGCGGGCAAACCGGGGAATGCCGTGACTTTCACGGTAATTCGCAAGGGTAAAACCGTGACAATAACGCTTCCTATCGGAAAACGTCCTGCAGATGCCGACGAATAAGGGTGTATTGCATTCTTCGCCCTTTCTTCTCGCGCGTAACTGAAAGATAATAAGGTCACCGTAAAGTGAGGGGGCGGTGATCCCGCCCGTCGAGGCCCGTGACCGAATCATAATGTTTCGTTTCCGTGTCCTGACCCTGTGTTTTAGCCCCCTGTCAAAGCCAAGGACTGACCATGCGTATTCTGCTTGTCGAGGATGATCCTACCGTCAGGAGCTTCATCGTGAAGGGACTGAAGGAAACCGGACATCTTGTCGAGGAGGCCGATAACGGCAAGGATGGTCTGTTTCTCGCCGTGAGCGAGAACTTCGATATCGTGATTCTTGACCGTATGCTGCCCGGTGGCATTGACGGTCTGCGCATTCTCGAAACGCTTCGCGCCCAGAACAATGCCACACCCGTTCTGCTTCTCTCGGCACTGGCCGATGTGGACGAACGCGTGGCCGGTCTTAAGGCGGGCGGCGACGACTACATGACCAAGCCTTTCGCCTTTTCCGAGCTTCTGGCACGCGTCGAGGCTCTGGCCCGTCGCGGCAGTGCCGAGCAGGCCCCACAGACCAAGCTGACCGTAGCCGATCTGGAAATGGATCTCCTGTCGCGCACCGTGAAGCGCGGAGATGAAAAGATCGATCTTCAGCCGCGTGAATTCCGTCTGCTGGAATTCCTGATGCGTCATGCCGGCCAGGTCGTGACACGCACCATGCTTCTGGAGCGAGTCTGGGACTATCACTTCGACCCGCAGACAAACGTGATCGATGTGCATGTTTCGCGTCTGCGTCAGAAAGTCGACAAGCCTTTCGAGACCGCGCTGATCCATACGATCCGAAATGCAGGCTATATCCTGCGCGCCAACTAAGCAGGGTAAAGTGTTTTCATGAGGTTCAGTCTGTCGCGTTTCCCCCTGCTTCGCGTGTGGTGGAAGCGCGCCTGGCGGTTCCGGTCGGCAGGGCTCGGTTTTTCACTGGCCTACGGGCTGGTCTTTGCCCTGTCGGCCACTCTGTTTCTTACTTTTCTCTGGTGGCACACGATCGGCGCTCTCGAGCGCGAGGTAGGGCAGGCTGTCGATGCTGATGCGCACGGCCTTGCCGAGCGCTGGATGCAGGGTGGCCTGTCCAGCCTGCAACGCGCCATTCAGGACAGGCTCGATCAGGATGTCGAGGATCAGGATCTCTATCTCCTGATCACGCCTGGCGGCCAGCGTCTCGCCGGAAACATGCCTTCATGGCCTGATGCCGTGCAACGCGCAGACCGGTTCTATACGCTCAAGATCAGCCGTGCCGGAAACACCATTTCGGCGGCGATGCACGCCTATGTCCTGCCGGACGGACTGCAACTGCTGGTCGGTCGAGACATCAGGGGGCGCGATATCCTGCGCCGCGTCCTGACGGAAACGTTTCTCTGGTCGTGGCTTATGGTGACGGCGCTGGCGATCGGTGGCGCCTGGGTCGTTCGCGGTATTTTCAGTCGTATCCTGAGTTCGATTGCCCGCACGACGACGGCACTCGCCAATGGCGACATGAGGCAGCGCATGCCTCTTGTCGGGAACGATGTCGATCTTGTCGCCCATTCCATCAACAGGATGCTGGATCGTATCTCCAAACTCCTGGAGGGCGTGAAGCAGGTTTCCAACTCCATCGCACACGACCTGCGGACCCCCATCACACGGGCACGCAACAGGCTGGAAGATGCGGCTTTGCATGCGCGATCGACCGAGGAGATGCATGACGCGATCCATCGCGCCGTTGCCGATCTCGATCATGTCACGTCCGTGTTCGACGCGCTGATGCGCATTGCGCAGATCGAGGCCGGTGCAAGACGGGCGGCCTTCGAAACGACGGACCTGATACGCCCGCTGCACGATATTGCCGAACTCTATGAGGCCTCGGCGGAAGATGCCGGTCTTCAGATCGCGCTCGACCTGCCGCAGCGCCTGCTTTTTTTCGGCGATGCCCGTCTGATCCAGCAGGCCGTGGCCAATATGATCGACAACGCCATCAAGTTCTCGCCCGCCGATACGACGGTTACGCTCAGGGCAAGCGTTTCCGGTGCTCTGGTGCGCATCAGCGTGACGGATGAAGGGCCGGGCATGTCGGCCGAAGATCTTCTTCGTGCCTCGGAACGGTTTTTCCGTGCCGATCAGGCCCGTAATACGCCAGGGGCGGGGCTCGGTCTCTCGCTCGTTCAGGCTGTGGCGCAGCTCCATCATGGCTCATTGTCGCTCGAACCCCTGCAGCGTGGCCTGCGTGTCGTGCTGAGTCTGCCTGTCGAGGAAAATCCGATCGTCTGATCATTGAGCGGCAACATGAACACAGATAGGGAGGCGGGGATTAATAATTAAAAAACAGTTCATCAGTCGCCCATAGGCATGCAAGGTGACCCGGTTTAGTGCTAAGATATGACGCACTCGGCTTTAGCCCTATTCTGTTTGACGTGCACGCTCGGGCTGGGTGGTGCAGCACAGGCCGGTTCCTATCTGGTATCTGCGCCTGTTTCTTCACAGGCTGAGTCCGCCCCTCTGGCCGTGACCAGCGACACGCTGGATTACTGCCGGACGCTGGCGCACAAGGTGCATCATACCCTGCGCCAGACAATTCCCCCCTCCGCACCGATGGTCAATCAGGCCATGTATCTTGAGCATGAAGGCGAGGCGCTTTGTGCGCACGGACATCTGCGCTCAGGAATCGCGCAGGAACGTCGGGCATTGGCGGTTCTCCGGCGTTCCTGATCGTTCTGTCCGGTTCGAAAAGCCGACATGCAGTCTTTCGATGCACGTTCCCTAGGTACTCTCGCCTGACACTCTTTCCGTATAGTCTCTCCGCAATGGAGATGGACGTGACAGAGGGCTCTCTGTCTTTTGCGCAGGGTTCGGGCTAATCCATCGCCAGCGCGTGCCCTCGTAATGGAAGACCGGCCATGACCATGATTGCTGTTCTCGACAAAACCCCAGGCAATGCTGCGGATCATGACACATTTCTCAGCGCCCTGCGTCAGCAGGGATTCGAGGGCGAAATCGGCACGTCGCACGATACGCGTCTTGTGCACGCAACCGATAATTCGATCTATCAGCGCCATCCGCAGGCTGTCGTATTTCCCCGGCATCGGCAGGATCTGCTGTTGCTGGCCCGTCTGGCTGGCCAACCGGAATGGAAACAGGTTGTTCTGGCTCCGCGCGGCGGCGGCACAGGTACGAACGGCCAGTCCCTGACCGACGGGATCGTGGTCGATCTGTCCCGGCACATGAATGCCATTCTCGAGATCAACGTCGAGGAGAAATGGGTCAGGGTTCAGCCCGGTGTGGTCAAGGACCAGCTCAATGCGGCCGTAGCCCCCTATGGTCTGTTCTTTGCCCCCGAGCTGTCGACGTCGAATCGCGCGACCATAGGGGGCATGATCAGCACCGACGCCAGCGGGCAGGGAAGCTGCACGTATGGCAAGACACGCGATCATGTGCTGGGTGTGTCGGCTGTCCTGTTGGGGGGGGGGAGGTTCTCGATACCGCACCGCTCGATGAAGCGACGCTCTCGGTCCGCAGGCAGGGCGAAACGCGCGTGGCGCGGATTCATGACTGCGTGGCCGACATTCATGATCGTGAGAAAGAAACGATCGAACGGGTCTTTCCGCAGCTCAATCGCTGTCTGACAGGCTACGATCTGCGTCATCTACGTGATGAGGACGGCCGTTTCGATCTCACCAGCCTGCTTTGCGGTTCGGAAGGGACACTCGCGTTTCTGGCTGAGGCAAAACTCAACCTGCTGTCCATTCCGCCTCACAGCATTCTGGTCAATATCCGTTATGACAGCTTCATGGAGGCGCTACGCGACGCGCGCGCGCTGATCGGCCTTAAGCCGCTATCGATCGAGACCATTGACTCGAAAGTGCTCGGTCTGGCCATGCAGGATTTTGTCTGGAATTCGGTCGAGAGCTATTTTCCCGAAGACGAGGCCGGCCCCGCGCAGGGGCTGAATCTCGTCGAGTTCGCGGGACATGACGAAGCAGAACTGCGCCAACGGGTTGAGGCATTTCTCGATCATCTGAGACACGATGGAACGGTTCCGCGTCGCGGGCATACGCTGGCAGAGGGGCGTAAGGCAGTCTCTCAGGTCTATGCCATGCGCAAGCGTGCTGTGGGGCTGCTGGGCAATGTACAGGGCGAGGCGCGGCCGCAACCCTTCGTCGAGGATACAGCCGTTCCCCCCGAGAAACTGGCAGATTTCATTGCCGAATTCCGAGCACTTCTGGACGGGCACGGGCTGGATTACGGCATGTTCGGCCATGTCGATGCCGGTGTCCTGCATGTGCGCCCGCTGCTGAACATGCGCGATCCTGACGATGCCGCCCTGATCCGGCCCCTGAGCGATGCCGTGCATGCCCTGACACGACGTTATGGCGGTCTGCTCTGGGGAGAGCACGGTAAAGGGGTGCGCTCTGAATATGTGCCTGACGTGTTCGGGCCGCTTTATCCCTGTCTCGAACAGATCAAGGCGGTATTCGACCCGTACAATCAGCTCAACCCCGGCAAGATTGCCGCCCCTTCGGGAGGGGCAGAAGCCCTTCTGCGTGTGGATAATGTGCCCATGCGCGGTGCGCAGGACCGGCAGATACCGGATGAGGTCTGGCAGAGCTATGGCGCGGCCCTGCATTGCAACGGCAATGGCGCATGCTTCAACTACGATCAGGAAGATCCTATGTGTCCGTCCTGGAAAGCGACACGCGACCGCCGCTTTTCGCCCAAAGGGCGCGCGTCGCTCATGCGCGAGTGGCTCAGATTACAGGCCGGAGCAGGGGTGGATACGGCTGCCCTGGAGGCGAGAGCGCCGAAACCGTTCCATCGTCTTGCAGCGCTGTTCCGCCGGAGACGTACCTCGCCGGGCGATTTCTCGCATCAGCTCTATGACAGCATGGCCAGTTGTCTTGCGTGCAAATCCTGCACCAGCCAGTGCCCGGTCAAGGTCGATGTGCCCGATTTTCGCTCGCGTTTCCTGAATCTGTATCATCAGCGCTACGCCAGACCGCTGCGCGATTATGTGGTGGGGATGATCGAATATACGCTGCCGTTCATGGCACGGTTCGCCCGTCTTTATAATGCGGCCATACGCTTTGCCCCGGTCGGCTTTCTGGGCAGACAGGTGCTCGGCCTTGTCGATATGCCTGCGCTTTCAACCGAGGGGCTGGCAGAAATCTGCCGTCGGTGGCGTGTCCAGCCTGCTACGCCGGAGCGTCTGGTTGCACTGACCGAAGCCGAGAAGGCTCGCTCTGTCATTCTCATGCCCGACCTGTTTACCCGGCATTTCGAGACAGCCCTCGTCGGGGCATTTATCGAACTCGCAGCACGTTGCGGATACACGGTTTATCTTGCTGAAAGCCTGGCCTGCGGTAAGCCCCTTCATGTTCATGGGTTTCTGGGCCTGTTTGCCAGACAGGCACGACGCAATGCGGCCTGGCTGCGCATGCTGGCTTCTTCGGGTGTGCCGATCGTCGGGCTCGATCCGGCCATGACGCTGGTCTACCGTCAGGAATATCGCAAGATCATGGGGCTTGAGGTCACGCCCAGCGTGTTATTGCCGCAGGAGTTCCTGCTGCGCGCCTTGCCGGAACTCAAGGGCGGGATCGGGAACGCGGCTGATCCCGTATCGGGGGCGGTATTCCCGGAGCGTTTACTCCCGGGGTATTTGTTCCTGGGGCATTGTACCGAGAAAACGGCTCTGACCGGATCGGGTGCGGATTGGCAGACCCTGTTTGCACGTGTCGGCCTTTCCCTTGAGCTGGAAAAAACCGGCTGCTGCGGCATGTCCGGGACGTTCGGTCATGAGGCGCGCAATGTCGACACGTCTCAGGTGATTTTCGAGCAATCCTGGGGGCCGCATCTGGACCGGCAGAAAAACAGGCGCGTTCTGGCCAGTGGTTATTCCTGTCGCAGTCAGGTCAAGCGCTTCCGCGGCGTGACACTCGATCATCCACTCATCGCTTTGCTGGAACGTCTGCGCCAGACGGGCACACAGCTGCAAGGCTGAAACACGCGACGGCTGGAAAGTCTGTCGCGCCTTGCCGAACACAGAGGATAATGCCTCTTCAGGGCCGGAAAGACAGTCAGCCACGATATCCGTCACCGATTGACAGGAGTGCTCCACATTCCTACCAGACAATGCAAATGAGAAACGTTCTCATTTGTAACGTAGCTGGTTTTATCGGTAGGTTTGATGTCTGTTTCACCGCGTCTCCTTTTCTGCCTGTCCGTGCTGGCCGTAAGCGCGTTGCCGCAACCGGGTGCAGCGCAGGAGAAAAATCCGGAGCGTGATGCGGGTAGGGCGGAGAGGGCGGTGCAGACGAACGCGCCTGCACGTCCCGGCGGCGTTGTGCACGAGACGATCCATGTAACCGCGGCACGGTCAGGTTTTTTGCCCGCAGCGGCGCTTAGCGCGACCAAGACGGCGACACCTCTCGATCTTACGCCGCAGAATATCACGGTCATTACACAGGAGCGTATGAGCGTGCTCAACGCACGCAGTATTTCAGAGGCAGTACGTTATTCGGCCGGTGTCTCCGATTACGGATCGAAGGACGATCCGCGCGGCTATTTCGGGACGATTCGTGGATTTACTCCCGATATCTATCTCGATGGCACGCGCGCGCCCGATGCCAGCACGTCGCAGAGTTTCAGCATCGAGCCCTGGGGGCTGGAGGAAATGGACGTTCTGCGAGGCGCATCCTCAGCCCTTTATGGCTCGGGGCAGCTGGGAGGCATTATCAATGCTGTCAGCAAGCGTCCTCATCCGGATCAGGTCGACGAGATCGATTTCCAGACCGGTTCGTACGGTCGTGTTCAGGGCGCAATCGATGTTGGCGGTGCGCTCAATGCCCGCAAGACCCTGCTCTGGCGTTTCAACGGGCTGATCCGAAAGTCGGATACCTATGCGCGCAATATCAAGAACAACGAAATCTACGTGGCGCCCTCGCTGAGCTGGCGGCCTGACGAAAAAACCACACTCACCCTGCTCACCAGTTTCGAGCAGCTCGATGCAGGGTCGACGGCACAGTTTCTGCCCGCTGTCGGTACCGTTCTGCCATCGCGCTGGGGCCGGATTGCCCGCAATTTCCTGAGCAGCGATGCGGATTACGACGTCTACTCAAAGCATCAGGTTGCGGTCGGTTATAATGTCGTTCGGCATATTCTGCCCAACTGGACCATCACGCAGAACATGCGCTACGCGCATCTCGATGTGCTCTATCGTTTCGTGACCACCTCGTCGCTTTCTGCAGATAAGCAGAGCATCAATCGCACTGCGCTCAATCAGCAGGGCAATTATAATAACGTCACCCTCGATACACGGTCGGTCGTCACCTTCCATACGGAGGGCATTCATCATGAAATCCTGACCGGCGTGGATTTCCGCAGCGATTTTCTGGCCAATCGCCGCGGCCAGCGCGCGGCCCCTGCGCTCAATCTCTACAAGCCGGTTTATCGCGCCATCACCTGGCCGGGCTATGGCACGACCACAAGTACGAACGAGACCGAAACGGATACCGGTATCTATGCACAGGAGCAGGCCAACTGGCAGCGCTGGTATCTTACCCTGTCAGGCCGTGGCGATTTCACGCAGAGCATGACAGTCAATAATCTCAATGGCGGGCGGACACCTCAAAACAACAACGCCTTCACGGGGCGGGTCGGGCTTGTCTATCGGTCTTCCATAGGGCTGAACCCCTACGTTGCATATGCGACGTCATTCCAGCCTCAGGTCGGCACGACATTTGCGGGCTCGGCCTTTGTGCCGACCACGGGCAGGCAGATCGAGGCCGGTGTCAAATACAAGCCGGTCAGGTCCTTGCATGGCGTGGACAATTTCATGCTGACCGCCGATTTCTTCAATCTGGTTCAGGATAATGTCCTGACCGCCGATCCGGCCAATTCGTCTTTCAGTGTGCAGACCGGGCGGCAGAGAACACGTGGCTTCGAGTTCGAGGGTGTGGGGCGTCTGCCCTGCAGGATCGATTTCATCGCAAGCTTCACCTATCAGGATCCGCGTGTCATGCGTTCGACCGTTGCAGCACAGGTAGGACAGCGCCCTGTGGCCGTTCCATCCCATATGGCCTCGCTGTTCCTCAAGCGCGATGTGGCTTTTTCAGCATTGTGGCAGGCAGGGCTGGGGGGCGGTGTGCGTTATACGGGCAATACGGCTGGCTCCATCCCCCTGACATTTTCCGTGCCTTCACAGCTTGTATGGGATCTTCAGGCCCATATCGACCGGGGGCGCTCGCGCATCCAGTTCAATGGAACCAATATTGCCAATCGCAAATATGTGGCAATGTGCACACGCGACGTGGCCTGTGCCTGGGCACCGGGCCGGGCGGTATTCGTGACCCTTTCCCAGCGCTGGTAAGATCTGGCGCCGGGAGAATGAAGGCGGTGATGGCTTAACGTCGTGAGAGAAAATCACCGCTGTTCAGACTGCGTTCGATATCCTCAAGCGAGCGGCCTCTGGTTTCGGGAATGTAGCGATGGATGAACAGCCAGGCGAGGGTGGTCAGTCCGGCGAAAAGCAGGAACGTGCCTGAGACGCTGATCATCGAGATAATCGAAAGCGTGATCATCGAGATCAGCAGATCGAAAGACCAGTGCGAAATGGTGACAAGCCCCATGCCCTTGCCCCGTACCGAGAGCGGAAACACCTCGGCACCGACCAGCCAGAGAGAGGCGTTGATGCTTCCCAATGTGCACAGCACATAGATCAGCAGGCCAGCCACCGCGAAAATGCGGCCCGCGCCTTCCGGATCGCCGCCGAAAAAGACGATGGCAAGCACGATGAGCGCCAGGATCGATCCGGGCAGAACGCGCAGCATGAGCCGACGGCGCCCCCAGTGATCGACTGCCCAGAAACCGAAAACCGTGGCAATGGTAATGGCCACACCGATGGCCAGTGAGATCAGCAGGGCAGAATTGCGATCGAAGCCCGCTCCCGAAAGAATGGTGGGCGCATAGGTCAGTACGGCATTCGTACCGGTAATCTGGCTGAACATGGCCAGGCCCGTTCCGGCGATCAGGGCCGGGCGCAGACGGCGCGAGAAAAGAATGCGCCAGCTTCCTTGTTCCTGAGCGGCATCCTCGATATCGCGCATCTCGGCTTCGGGGTTCTCATCGGGGCCGCGCAGGCTGCGCAAAATGGCAATGGCCTTGTCTCTCTGGCCCTTCGAGGCCAGGAAACGCGGACTTTCCGGCAGGAAAGCAAGACCGATGAGCAGCATCATGGCCGGTATGGCACCGATCAGCACCATCATGCGCCAGTCACCGCCACGGCCGAGCAGACGTATCAGCAGGGCGCTGTCACTCAGCCACCAGCCGATCAGCGATGAAATCAGTACGCCGCCCACGATGGCCAGCTGAAACAGCAGACCCAGACGCCCGCGTCGTGCAGCCGGTGCAAGTTCGGCGATATAGACAGGAACGATCTGGCTGGCAGCGCCCACGGCAAGGCCGAGCAGAACGCGCATCAGCGTCAGTTCGGTGGGGGACATGGCCATGGCCGACCCGACGGAGCCGAGCAGGAACAACGCGCCCGAAAGCCCGACGAGCAAGCGCCTGCCCCAGCGATCGGAGAGGGGGCCGGCCCCCATGCAGCCCAGAAGGGCACCCGCCACCATACCGGCGGCAATGGCCTGCTTGCCGAACGTATC